>APFE030813335.1:236892-256794 GCA_000404065.3 Pinus taeda | reverse complement strand
ATATTTATAGAATGTTTGGGGTTTATACACCATGGTGTTATAATAGTAGGGAAAGGGTGACATAGGGAGTTAGATAATAGAAGTTAAGGGTTAATATGGAGGGAGAGGGTGAATGAGGAGTGATATCACTAAGTTTATTTGAAAACAACTTAGCTTAGGAAGTAGATCAAAATGAAAAGAATTTTGCACAAGAAATGTGGCTCTTAAAGGATACAAGAACCACATAAAACCTTGAATTTCTTTCATAAACACAACTGGTGTAGGGATGTTAGTAATGAGTGTAAAACAGGGAAAAAGGGAAGTTAGACATGCTCCATTGTGTTGCTTTCCTTGTATTGACCAGCAAGATCCAGTTAGAAAGGAATATCACTTCTGCAACCCCATCTACCTACCCATCTACTTGCCTAGCATTTTTTGTTTCTTCTTGGAGGGTGCACTTGGACTTGCAGACCCTTATGTGCCTTTTCTTTTCTATTGGCTTTTTCTTTTGATTGCCTATCTAGCACTACCCTTATTGCTTCCAAGGCCCCAGATTAAGCAGTTGGGAACCTTAGTTTCTCTACCTAACTATTGGTCTGCCAAGATTAAACAGTTTGGACAGACTTCTTTCTCTATTCTACAATAGAAATTGAAACATGGCATGATCCAGATTAGACTGTTGGACCATCCATCAAAATTTAGTAAACATGAAGGCAGGTACACATCTTGCCTTGTTTTGGAAATATGGGATCTTTGTATCAGCAAAGCAGAGCATATTTGGCATTTGAATTTGCCAATCATGAAATATGAAACCTATTGGTATAGGTATCCAACAGATGGGAAAGGAGGAAAACCGCCGTGATCATGGGTTAACGCGCGGGCAGCTTACGGGAGTGGAATGAGTGAATGCTGTTGGATCGAATGAATGGATGATGGAGATCTCTCAGCAGGAGGAGCGATCACAATATCGCATCGGCGACATTAACTGCTTTTGGGACAGATGCGATGTGCGATCAGCGATTGAGCGTGGGCCATTGGATCGTTGGGACAGATCGGATGGCGGAGGAGTGATCGCAATATCGCATTGCGGAAGACAAGGGGTTTGGGCCTTTACACATATGCGATTTGCGATTGCGATCAGATCGCATCGCAATATTGCATTGTGGAAGACAAGGGGTTTGGTCCTTTACACACATGAGATTTGCAATTACAATTAAGAAATGAAAGCGCCAAGTTATATGGTCAGGTCTTATGGAAGGTTTGAACTTCGTGCTTAGGACTTGGGCTAAAAAGGGGCTTTGTCAGATTTCAGAGGGTTTATTCGGGGAATGGAGAGGTTTTAGGGGTGAACGGGAAGAGGAAAAAGGAGAAAATGACCAAATGCGAGCTTTCCTTTGAAGACAACTGAGCAAAGCAAGCCTATCTCTGACCTTAGAAAATCATTGTTGTATAGCATAGCTAACACTGGCTCCTTCTGGGGATGAGATCCTCCGTGTGAGGTTTCAAGAACTTGCAAATCAATGCCTTTCCTGTGAAAACAAATTAGCAAAATTCCTAGTGTTCCATTGGGTGTGGAGTCTGACTGAACCTACACTAAAACTGATAAAATAAAATATTTACAACTTTAAGGCCAAAAGACCTTAAATCGCATAAATTTTCAGAAAACACCCATTGACTGGGCCATCAAAAACTGCTTCTCCTTCCATGCTTGTCAGCATGAAGGTGTTGTTCCCTTGAATCTGAGAAATGATAAAAGGCCCTGTCCAGAAAGCATCAAATTTCCCATGGTTGCCTTTCTTTTCCTTCAGTGCATCCCACTTCAGAACAAAGTCTCCAACTTGAAAATTATCTGTTTTTGTCGTTCTGTCAAAGACTTCCTTGATCTTCTTCTGATGTGCTGCAGACTTTTCAACTAGATGTTCTCTAATCTGATGTACCTCTGCTAAATCAGTGATCCTTCTTGCCATGTCATCTTCTTCATTCTGTTCTTCTTGCAAGAATTTTGCCACAGGGAGTTTTAACTGAATTGGGAATACAACCTCAGTGCCATATACCAGGTTGAATGGAGGATACCCCGTGGATCTCTTAGTGGTCACTCTGTCAGCCCACAGTGCATACTTGAGTTTAGAGTCCCAATTCTTTTTGTTGTCTTCCAACAGCTTTTTAATTATCCTTATCAAGCTCTTGTTGGAAGATTCTGCTAGACCATTGCCTTGGGGATAGTATGAGGTGGAATGAACCAGTTTAATACCCATTGAATCACACATATCAACCAATTCTTTTGCCATGAAGGCTACTGCATTGTCTGTGACTAATTTATGTGGACAACCAAATCTGGTAAAGATATGCTCTGTCAAAAACTTCATGACCACATTATGATCAGCCTTTCTAGTAGGGATTGCTTCAATCCACTTAGTAAAGTAATCAGTGGCTACTAATATCCAGCTGCGCTGGCCACTGGAATGTGGATTGATTTCTCCGATGAAATCCAAGCCCCACTGCTGAAAAGGTCCTTTTGCATGTATTGGTTTTAAGGGCGAGGACTTCAACTGCTGTTCCCCTTCAAATCTTTGCACCTATCACAAGATTTAACAAATGAAAAGATATTAGAAAATAAGGTGGGCCAATAGTACCCAGCTCTGAGGATCTTATGGGCTATAGTTTTCCAATAATGGTGTCCTCCACACATGTTGGAATGAAACCACTGCATAACCTCCATTGATTGTTCTTTGTCTAGACACCTCAAAAGCACTTCAGATGGATCCCTTCAGTAGAGAAGATTTTGATTAATACAATATTTTTATGCCCTGAGTTTAATCGTTCTAGCTTGACTTGTGCTTAAGCCTGGAGGGATTTCTAGCTTCAGCAAGAAATTAGCTATTGCTGAGTACCAATCACAAGAAGCTAGATTTTCTGCCACTGACTGCTTTCTCTCTGGTTCGGCTGCTTCCTCTTCTTCTGTTTGACCCTTTTCTGCATATGTGCTTATGAGATTTATGTCCAATGTTCTGCAATTTTCTTCAGCCAATAGTCTGGTAAGGCCCTGATCTCTGACAAGTTTGGTGGGCTTCAATTCTATATTAAATTCAATCATCTTTGCAATCCATTTAGCCCTTCTTCCATCAGCATCAAGTTGCATTAAGACATCTTTTATTGTAGCAGAGGGTACATATGCGATTATCCTGGAATGCAGAATGTAAACTCTGAAAGCTTTCAAATATTTGATAAGAGCATATGCTTGTTTCTCAATGATATCATACCTCAGCTCAACATCCCTTAAGGTTTTGCTGAAAAATGCCACCGGATGCTCTGAGCCTTCTTCATCTGCTTGCAATAGGACTATTGCAAGGGTGTCATTAGAGGCAAAAGAAAATATATGGAACTCCTTGCTGTAATCTGGACTGCTTAAAGTGGGAGCCTCCATAATAGCTTTCTTAATGGACTCAAAGGATTTTCTCGCTGCCTCAGTCCATTTGATTTCCGATCCCTTCTTCAGCATGGAGGTAATATGCTTCACTAATTTTGCAAAATTTGGGATAAACCTCCTTACAAAATTTATCTTTCTCAGAAAGGACTGGATGTCCTTCTTTGATCTTGGGACAGACAAGGTCTGTATTGCTTTTACTCTTTCTGGGTCAATTCAGACACCTGGAATAGAAACAATGTGTCCCAATAGCTTGCCTTCTTCTACAGCAAACTGTGACTTTTTAGGATTGATTGAAATCCCAAACCTTCTGCACTTCAGGAACACTTTCCTCACATGTTGTAAATGGTCTTGATGACTGCTAGAGTATACTGTTATATCATCAAGGTAGATAAGGACAAATTTATCCTTCTCTCCCACAAATGCTATATCCATAGCTCTTTGAAAGGTGGTTGTCTAGTCAATTTAACGTCTTAAATTGATCTACATAAATTATCAATCCGGGTATTGTAAACTGATGAAGTGTGGTGCACCATATGTGCTTAGTTAACCTTTTTCTTACTTTAGTTTGTTTTTGGATTTATCTTTCCCTAATGTGTGATGGCGAAGATGAAAGTGAAGTATGGAGTATAGATGGTGATGGTTTCTACAGTGATTTTCTCAAACTTGAAAGTGCTTAAAAAGAAAGCTTTAAAACAACTAAACTGAAATCAATTCTTAAGACGAAATAAATGCATCAAACAGTGAACTAATGACAATGGCCCAGTATCCTTGCTGCTGAATGAAAAGAAAGTAAAAACTAAAATCAACTCAAACTAAAAACAAAGCAACTAATTCACACTACTTAAACTCTTCAGATCCTTTACCCTTCAGCTCAATCTACCTTGTGGGAAGCAATCATGAACAAGTCAAGCAATATGATTTTAAATTGCATAAAAGAAACTAGTCACACTACTTGAACTCTTATGGTCCTTTACCCTTCAGCTTAATCTACCTTGTGGGAAGCAACCGTGAATAAGTTTAAGCAATATGATAACTAAATCACACTACAGTTAGTAATATTCTGATTTCTTGTTAATAGAGTCACTTTGACTATAGAAAGAAACCATTAACTGGTGAGCAATATGATATCTAAATAACAGAAAAATAAATAAGCAAATCACAAAGTCAGCAGGAAGGACAAGATGATCTCATATGCCAATAGTTATCAAAAAGATGAAAATATGCCAATAGTTATCACAAATCTACAATCAACTGGTTGAGCACACTTGCATGAATTAAAATTGCATGAATGAAAAATCTAATCTATCAAACTTGAAAGCAATCAAATGACATAATGAAATCAAAGCAAAATATTTACAAAATGAAATCTACTCTACCTTACATTCTAATATGCTCCATGACATCTACTTCACATCTCCTTCCATGTTGAGAACATCAAAGCTTTATTCAAATTCTTCAAATTACAAAGTGCAACAAAGCTCTCCAAAGCTTTCAAAAACCATCAAGGAAAAACTACAAACTCCAAGCTAAAGAACTAACTCTCATAAGCTAAGCTAACAAATGAAGGAGAGAGATCTCCTATTTATACAAAAATATGAGAAGCCATCTCATTAATGAGAGTCCATGAATCTCTCCCTCTACCTCTAGAGTCCTAATCCAAATAGGAATTGATAAGACACATGTCTTCTTAGAGTTACAGTACAATTAGGAGATGTGACACGTATCCTCATGATCCCATGATTCTTTCCACTCAAATTCGAATTTGGCCTTAGAGTGCCACATAAGGGTCTTCTAGAAGCCTCCTTTCAACCTACACATGTCAACAATCTCAACCCATTGGTTAGGTATAAGCTTATGCACATTATTTCCTAATTTTTAACCACAAATTCACTTAAAAGGCTTAGAATTAAAAAATATTGGAAAAACATAAATGTGGCCCAATGATAATGAAAGTGGGATGAATGTGGTGACATAGTAGTGAAATGAAGGTGAAATAATGGACATAATAGTGAAAGTGTAATGGAAATGAATGACATTTTCAAGACTCAACAATGGCTCCAACATTCATCAACCCAAAAGGCATCTTGGAATACATAAAAGTGCCCCAATGAGTGGTGAATGTAGTCTTCTCTTGATCATCTAGATGTACAACAACCTGATTATACCTTGAAAATCCATCCAGGAAAGACATCACTTTGGCTCCTGAGTCTTTCTGCAGCAAATGCTCCATCTTGGGTAGGGGATAATTGTCTTTCTTAGAGCATTTGTTTAGGTTTCTGAAATCAACATAGAGTCTGATTTCTCCACTTTTCTTCCTCACCACAACCAAATTGGATACCCACTTGGAATATCTAAGAGGGACTATGATTTTGGCAGCCACCAACTTTTTAATTTCTTTTTCAATCAGAGGAAGGAGCAAAGGGTTTATTGGTCTCAGCTTCTGCTTGAAAGGTATGGTGTCTTTCTCTAAAGGGATTTTATGCTAGATGATCTTCTTGTCATATGTTTTCAGGTCACTATAGTCCCAGGCAAAGACATCAGCAAATTGCTTCATTAAATTCAAGTATTCGGCACTTTCGTCAGCAGATAGATGGGCCGACAGATTTATGTATCTTGGCTGATCTGGACTCCCTATATTATGCTTACAGACTGCAGACTGATCTTCATTTTGGGAAGCTTTATAGGGCACGTCATTCGGGTCAAACAGTCTTTCTAGAGGAATGAAACCCTTAGGAATATGATTGCTGGGAAGTTGGACAATGCTATCTTTGCCAAATTTTTTTCTAAGCTGAGACTGGGGGTCTTCTTCTAAAGCTTCATTATCTTAGTCAATTTGCATTTCAGAAAATTCATCAATGACTTGCAAGAACCTATTCACTTCATCATCATCATCAAAAACCTTCCAATGGTGGACATTATCAGGCAGGGATGGTCTATATTTCATTTGGACTTCATAAACTAGTCTGGGAGGCATGGGAGGGATGAACATGCTAGCAGACATAGCAAGGGAATCAACAAGCTGATTTTTGGCTCTAGGGATGTATAAGATATAAAAATTATCAAAAGAATCTTTGAGTCTCCATACCTCATCTCTGTACGCTTTCAGCCTTGGGTGCTTTGCTTGAAATGTCCTATTTACTTGCTGAATGATCAGATCAGCGTCTCCAAACACCTTTATGTTCTTGATTCCTCTGTCTTTTGCTGTGTTAAAGCCCAATATCAGAGCCTCATATTCTGCTATATTGTTGGTGACTTGGAAGGCCAGCTTAAAAGACAACTGTGTGCTTTCTTGTTTTGGAGGTACCAGCACCACCCCTGCTCCTGCAGTCTCCCTGGAACATGCTCCATCAAAGAACATCTCCCAAACCTGACTTCCTTGCTCTTCCTCGGCCTAATTTGTTGGTTTCTTGATTTGCGTTGAGGCCTTCTTAGATTCTTCTATTTGGAGTATACATGCTCCAAAATCAGTGTCCACAACATAAATAGGATGATTAGAAGGATTCTTCTCATCACTGATGATATATGCCAATTGTGCTTCTCTGTACAATCTCTTGCTTTCTCCTCCATAAACTGGGATAGTGGCATAAGATAAGACATTTTGTAATGTCCCACCTAGTCTCTTAATCCATCCTCTGGACAACAGCATGCCAAACTTAGGAGGGACATCTGCTACCACAATATCCATCATCATACTCTTCATGGGCAGCTGAGTTAGGGTAATGGCTAAATCTTTAATCAACCCCATAAATTTCACCTTTCTTGAGTCAAATGAGAATAAATCATGATATGGTATGGTGATGTCAAGGCCTCACTTTGCCATGACAGCTTTAGGCATCAAATTGTGGCTGGCCCCTGTATCTAGCAGGCAGTTGTGGAGGATTTTTTCATGAATGGTCAAGGAGACATAAAATGGTGGAGAATTATCATTAACAGGTTCAGTCATTGGACTAAGCACAACTGCAGGCTTATCATCTTGCAAATTGATAGAGTCAGTGGAGGTTTGTGTGGCTTTCAGCTCAAGGGCTTCAAGGATAGGCTTTCTACACACTTCACTCTTTACAAGTTCTAACAAAGGCACATGTATTTTTAACTTCTGGACTTCTACTTCAAAGCTGAAAGGGGAAGGGGATTTGTCAGGACCTCTTACCTCTTGAGCTGGTGCTTTGAGGATGAGTGGGTCGGATGCTATTCTTTTCTGTCTGGCATTCAGTGACTCAGTTTGGACAACAACTTTTTGGGCAGGATTCTCCTTGGCATTGTTTGCATTAGACCTCAGATTATATCTTTGCTACTCCTCAATTTGTATAATAGCCTCACTGTCCTAGCTTTGACTGTCTTGTTCCTGCAGCAATGATTCTTCATATGCAACTAATGTCAAAAAGGCAACACTGCCTTTATCTTCCATGCAACGAATTTCATCCTCTTCTTCAAACTGCTCCTCCTCCATGACTACATTCTGGAAAGGAGCTTTAACTCTTTGATCTTCATTTGTTTCTTTACCCTTTTGAATGATTTGCAACTGTTCATTTTCTCTTTTGAATGGATTTGGATTTCTTGGAGCAAATGTACCTTGAGTTCTTGCTTTTCTTGAGTTCTACTCAATCTTTAGCTCAGATATCTCAGCAGCCAATGACTCTATCATTCTAGTCATTTTGTCTAGCTTCGATTCTAAAGATGAAGCAGAGGAAGAAGAAGCCTCACCTCTCTGCCTCCTTCTATCAGCATGACTTTTGAGTTTTTCTGCAGCCATGATATTAGACTCTACTTCTAGGGCTGCATATTGCATATCTGGCAAAATGGCACATCTTCTTTCTCTTAATAATAGGTAGAAATCAGATTCAAAAGCATTGGCATAAGTGAGGCCTGCAGAGGTGGGAGTAGGCTTTACTTCAGCTGGTATCTTACTATACATACGATTAAATCTCTTATTAAAATCAAGAAATGATTCCCCATTTTCCCTCTTCAGGTTTCCAAAGTCAGTATGATAGTATAACAGGTCCTTCTTATCTCCCCATTGCTTCAAAAATGCATCATATAAAGCTTCAATGTCAGCAATGGACCTAGGGGTCAACTCTCCGAACCACTTTCTAGCCTCTCCATCAAGGCTCTGGACAAAGACTCTCATCCACACATCATTTTCACTAATGTTTAAGTTATTAGCATAACTGTAAAAAGCTTCAAGGTGTTCTTCAGCGGTTACCCCATCTGTACTAATGAACTTTGGCATATACTTCTGGTACTCTCCTGTAGGCATGGCATTCAAAGGAATAAGCAGGACCAAGGTTCCATACCTAGCAGCTATAATTCTTTCCATCTTTGTGGGAGCTTGCTGGCCTGCCATGACTGGGGTAGGTGGAAGGATACCGGAAAATTGAATGGTAGGGAACAATGAAATAGATGACAGAGACACGGGAATATGATGGACTGTATGGGAGGCTTTCTTTGGACTAAGATCCAAAGGGGAACTAAAAGATAAAGGAGCTTTATGATCTCTGAAGTTGATTCTTCACTAGCAATACTAGGCTCTAATTCTTCAAACTGTGTATTCTCAACTATAACCTTCTCTTGCAGAGATACATAAGATTTCTTAGGCTTACCTGATCCTAATGCTCCTTTCTGTGATGTTTTCTTCGACTTGACAATCTTCTCAGGGTCAGGCACTGGGTCGGTTGGTGATTTCTGAGGATTTCTTCGAGTATTCCTCACAAACTGAGCCAGGACTATGATGTGGAGTTGCCAAAGGTTGGTCTTCCTTTAGTGGAGTCGCCAGATAGATGATTACAACCAGAAATGTGTCCAAAATTTGTCTATTATCAAAGCTGGAACTGTGTTGTCTCCCAGGGAATCTGAGCTTCAATCTCCTCTCCTCGGCAACGACGCCAATTTATGTTATCACCCAAAGAAACTCTCCTAGGTTGTGTCTCGGAGATGATCGGGAACATTACAAACTCAAAAAAATGTTGGAAATGGATGAATGGAAGGAATGATGCATATTCAAGCTAGATAACCACTTCTACTATGCTTAACTCCAGACATGGGTGAACACCCCTAGACTACAAGGCTTTAGACCACCAATTACTCACAGTTTGAGGATTAAGTGAATATGGAGAATACTAACCACACCAGCAGATGCACAAGACCATGTGATGGCCAGCTGCAACCAGTAAAGAGGTCTGCAAATCTATTTCCTAATGCATAGACAGGATGATAGCTCTCTGGCACTAAGTAAAAAGAAACCTGCATAACACATTCAATAACACATACAAGATTCTAACACAGAGGTGGGATGACAACCCCTCAAATGCTAAATATCAAGAGCACATGAACAAATGTATAATAGGCACAACCTAGAACAGAGAAGAAGTGGAAAGTGAGCAATTAACAACAAAAGAAGCTTGTATTAGCTGAAAATGAAGACCAGATGCTGCAAGTATCAAAGTAGTTACAGTCTCCAGAAGTTGAACCTTACATCAGAACCAGAACCATCAACCCTGATTACATCTGTTTTCTGGGTATATATAGATTTTTCTTTACAAAAATGCTCTGCTACTCTCGGCGCGGAGGGGTCGTAATTGGCCACCAACCGCTTTAGTTGTCTGGTAGAGTCTCTGCTGCAATATGTTTGTTTCAATGAATGAATATGATCTTTTCTGATACTCTGTTGTCCTTATTGAACAGGTGGAGTGTTGCATGAAAGAAGCTCCATAAATGCTCTGATCTGCTCGAGGCATGTCTTTTTTGTTCTCTGCCATTCTGCATGTTAACTATGGCTGTTGAGGATCCATTACACCGAGTGCTGGATACTGGCCACCTTCTTCCTTCGGATGCATGTAATGATCGGGGTGAGAGGAGGGATATCAGCCATTGGATCGCGTGGATCGACGGTGGGGATCATTTTGTAGAGGGTATCGGGAGATATGGGATTAGGATGGACGAGGGCCGTTGGATTAAATACAGGCGGATCCAATGATCAACGGGGGCAGAAGATGCGTGGGGATTATCGGTCGAGGAAAATGGTTTGAGCAGCGGGGTGGTATTGATCACACTGCTTTTGGGAAGGAAGCGGTAAACATACATAGCCAAGTGATTCCGTTCAGGCGATGACGCGTGGCGGATGGGATAGGAGGAAAACTGCTGTGATCACGGGTTAATGCGTGGGCGGCTTGCGGGAGTGGAACAAGCGAATGTTGTTGGATCGAATGAATGGATGGCAGAGATCTCTCGGTAGGAGGAGCGATCACAATATCACATCGGCGGGATTAACTGATTTTGGGACAGATGCGATGTGTGATCAGTGATTGAGCGTGGGCCGTTGGATCATCAGGACAGATCGAACGATGGAGGAGCGATCGTAATATCGCATCGCAAAAGACAAGGGGTTTGGGCCTTTACACATATGCAATTTGTGATTTGTGATTGTGATCAGATCACATCGTAATATCGCATCGCAAAAGACAAGGGGTTTGGTCCTTTACACACATGTGATTTGCGATTACAATTGAGAAATGAAAGCACCAAGTTATATGGTCGGGTCTTATGGAAGGTTTGAACTTCATGCTTAGGAATTGGGCTAAAAAGGGGCTTTGCCAGATTTCAGAGGGTTTATTTGGGGAATGGAGAGGTTTAGGGGTGAACAGGAAGAGGAAAAAGGAGAAAATGACCAAATGCGAGCTTTCCTTTGAAGACAACCAAGCAGAGCAAGCCTGTCTTTGACCTTAGAAAATCATTGTTGTATAGCAAAGCTAACATGACCAACACAAACTAGAGAGAGCATTTTAGGTTCGAGAATGGGTATTTATTGAACTTCAGCCTTACAAGCAATTAACTTAAAGCAGAAATGAAAAAAATAAATAGGCACCAAAGTTCTATGGATCGTATCAGATTAGCAAAAGGACCAACCAAGTAGCATACAACTGAAGCCTTCCTGACAATAGTTGAGTTCACAACGTCTTCCATGTATCTTGTTTAAAAAAGGCATTAGGAAAACACCAAGCAACACAGACAACACTTCTAACATTATATGATGAAGGAAGATCATTTTAGAACTAGAAGGAATCATCACCACCAGGGAAAAGAAATTGTGATCAAGAATAATCAAAGAATACCTTATTAAGTGGAAGAATCTACTAATAGAAGAAGCCTCCTAGGAAACAAAAGAATTTTGTCAACAACACCCATCGTTACATATGATTTGAAGAAAAAACATATTTTCTAGAGGAAGACAATGTTATGTAAAAACTAAATATAGGTAATTAGGGCATGACCAAAATATCATGTCCCTTCTCGAAAAGGCAGCCAAGGCCATATTTAAGCTAGTGCCCTCTTTGTAAAATTCACCATTCAATTTTTCATACAATCATATCTATCTATAGATATATATATATATATATATATATATATATATATATATATATATATATATATATATATATATATATCGAGAGAGAGAGCGAGAGAGAGAGAGATTTCTTGTGAATTGAAGTTATTCATTCCATTGTCATAGATAGGGTAGTTAAGAAATTCCCCATGAAATACTTCAGAATGGTAGCATATAGGCCTTCCTCCCTACATCAAGATCTATCCCATAACATACCCACTTGCATCTATCTCCACTTTGAAGGGTTGCTGCATGTTTAGAAATGATAGAACCGATGCTTGACTAATCTTCTTCTTTATCTTTTCAAAGGCCCTCTACTGATCCCATCCCCATTGGAAACTCTTGGCACTTGTTGTTATGGTGTGAAATGGTGTTGCTATTATGGAAAACAAGGTTATGAATTTCCTCAGGTATTGTGTTGCCATAACAAAACTCCTAACCTCAGAAACATTAACATGCACCAACCATTTCATGATGGCCTCCATATTGGAAGGATATATCTTCAACTATCCTCCACCTATCACATAACCAAGTACGCTAAATACTGCTATGCAAACTCACACTTCTTGAGATTTTCTATCAACTAGTGCTTCTTTAATGTCTTCAACACCTGCATCAAATGTGAGATGCACTCCTCCTAGGTAGCACCGTATAGTAGTATATCATCCAAATATACAATAACAAAGGAATCTATAAAAGTGAACAATATATCATTCATTAACCTCAAAATGTAGATGGTGCATTGCATATGAAAAATGGCATGACTAACCACTCATACAAACCTTGCCTGGTTTTGAAGATGACCTTTGAGGTATCTTCTTCTTTAACTCGAACCTAGTGATATCCATAATTTAATTCTAGCTTGGTGAAGTATAATTTTTTCTTTTGTAATTGATCTAGTAGATCATCTATTCTAGCCAGGGGGTACATTTTCTTGAGCGTAATTTTGTTCAAATCCCTATAATCTATACACATTCACCAAGTCTCATCATTCTTTGGCACAATGATGGAGGGTGACCCACATGGTGATGTACTCGATAAAATGACACCCTATTCCAATAGCTTCTGCAAGTGTTTCTTTAGCTGACTTTCTTTTATAATAGACTGCATGTACAACCCAATGTTTGGCAATGGGAAGTCCATTAGCATCTAGATGTCATGCTCCACTTCCTTCTTGAGTGCTAACCCTTTAGGCTCCCAAAACACATCCCTATATGCCTGTATAAACTCTTCCAATTGTTATTTTTATTTCTTAGTACACCCCTCAAGGGATTCCTTTGCTCTTACTGAATCTTATACAAACTTATTTTCTCTTAAAATTAGTAAAAAAATCTTCTTGCTAGAACAAATTAGTTTATTGGCTTTGTTGGCACTTGCAAGTCAATTTTTTGACTTGTCGTGAAGCGCATTGATGATGGACGATTTTCCATCCTTAAAAAGACGACATTGGTTGGCTCCTCACATGAAGATTGCATTTTACATGTACATGTAAGGTATTCCAAACACCACTCCAAATACATTAAGGGGAACTATATCTAGTTCTACTTCATCAATAAAATCAACACTAATAGCAAATCTAATTTTGCACTATTTTTTTTACCTTTAACTATATATCCTTATTTATCCATCCCAATGGATATGGGTTTGTATGATCATGAACTTCCAATCCCATTTTTTTCACCATCTATGTTTCAATGAGATTCATCTATAATCCCACATCAAACAATGAATCAATATTTATCTTCTTGACATGTATCTTTATGTGGAAGAGTTTGGTCATTTCTTTCTCTTCCTATTGTTAAAGGCTAATCATATTTAACTCCTTCTACACTAACATACATATAATCTTCTCATCCACATTCAAGTTTATTTCAATAGGTTTTCTCAAATCAGTTTCCATGAGATTCTTCATCTTATTATATTTCTTTTTGTTCTTTAGGTTAAGCTCTAGATGCAACTTCCAACACTTCTCCTCTATATGATCGTCAATGTTACATTGGTTCCAATGGTTGTTGGAATCCTTGCACTGGCGTGTTATGGATTCCTTATTTTTATCTTTTCCCCCTTTCCACTTCTTCTTTCCCTCTTTAGAAGCATCTTGGTGCTCCTTTTGCTTCGATCCACATGATTTCCTTTCTTTTGGCCTATGTTCCCCATGCACTATGCCTGTACACAAGCCTCATCCACTGATTTGGGCTTGAAAATGATCACTTGCTTTTACAGATGGCCTTGTAGAAATATAATTTAGGAGTACATTTAGATTGTTTGGGGAGATACCGACATTATGGCCATGTTTTGGAACTCTGTGGTGTACTCTTGTACATTCTTCCCTAGCTGCTCCATGAAGTAGTGCCATCGGATCCACTATACCTCTACATACTCAATAGGGTAAAATTGTGACTTTATGAGGTTTTAAACTACTTATGCTTAGTCACTGGAGTATCTCCCTTCAACCTCAAGGTCTTATTGTGTGTTTCCCACCATGTTAGGGCATTGTCCTCTAATTTCAGTCATGTGAATGAAATATTATATTCTTCTTCTATATGATGAACACTAAAATAAAATTCTAATTACTAAAACTAGTGATTTAGCTTTAGAGTGTCAATCTCAGCTTGATACAACTTGATATCGATATTCACTCTCATTTTGAATAGGGACTATGAATGGTTCACAACACTCAAACTAGGTTGATCTTTTTTGGGTCCTTTATTTGCCTCATTATTTATTTCTTCCCAATTGCTTGATCTCCCCTCTGATTATACCTTTGGATTAGAAATCCCATCTTCTTCAAATAGACTGAGCTTATTGGTCAAGGTCGACATGAAGAGATTCACATTATAATTTATATCTACAACTTGTGCTTCCCACAGAGAAAACCTCTCCTTTGTAGGATCATGACTGTTATTCATAGATTTGTCGACCATGACTAGGGTTTTATAAATTTTGGCTTCACCAATATATTTCTCATAGAAATATCCATAATATACCCAAAAAAACCTACTCCTATACCAATATGATCTATAAACTACGTGGATATTCCACTGCATAGTTTGTCACAAAATACTTGATAAAATTATACTTAAAAGTATGAAATATACACTATGAGGGTGCCATTCTCTTTACAATTTATAGATCTATAAATGGTTGTTTATTGCATATTCATGCAAATTATAATTATGCAAAATATACAAAAAAACAAAAAAAAACTCACAAACCATGATTTGACACAACATATAACCTAGGAAACCCTTTCAGGAGAAAACCCAGCTAGAAGGTGAGGCTACAAGTACAAAGAAGTAAGGCTTGTGGCCTATGGTATACTACATTGCATAAATCGTCTATGTGTTCTCTCTCCTTATCCCTCTCGGATACTCTATTCATCTATGGAACAATATGCAATCGAAAATAATGGAACCCCTTTTCCTCCTAGTCACCCGATTATGACATAACTTGATAGCCTACTAGCGGTTAGGTTTGACTCCTTCATATCTTAACTGGAGTTAAAAAATTCACTCTTCTAGAGTTCTATTGATCATGATCACGTGGATATCCCATTTCCATGAGTAATGGGGTTGATGTGGCATCCTCTCAAATTATGGTGGATAAAACATGAAGGTCAACTTTCAAGTGGCATAAATTCTACATATGGACATTGACTGAGGAAAATATTGCACCATTGGAAATTATCTATGTGTAGAATAGGAAAAAAAAGGTGAGGAATTATAATGAAAAATATTCTCCCCGAAAAAAAACTATCTTAGGCCTCAAAATTCTCTCAGAAGGTTTCATACCCCAATTTGCCAAAATGGGTCCCGCTGGTAAAAATGGTCCTCTAAGTTGATTCCTCCACTTTTTCCACTTTTAGAGCATTGATATGGATGAAATTAAATACAATTATCCAAGATATATCACACCTGCCCATTTTGGTATGGTTTTGGTCCCCCAATAGCTTTTACTGAATGAGGCAAGTAAATTTTTCCTCCACCTTATCTCGAATGTACCATTTAACTTTTCCTAGTAGTTGTCCTTTCAACCCAATCTTCCAAAGGTCATGCTACCCATATCTCATAGTTCTAGACCTCTTTTGTAAAAATATATCTACTATCAATTATTTCGGAGCATTTGGTGCCAAATCTTCTACAAAATGTAGGACTTGTTCATCTTCCTGATCTAACATGGAAGGCTCATATAGTTTCAAATTATTTGCATTCACAATTGGGTAAACATGAATGTATGGGGTAGATTGATTCTATAAGCATTATATATCACCTTTTTCATTGTATTAAAGGGACCATACCAAAGAGCCTTTATTTTCTTATCAGGACCCTATAGCCTCTCATTCAACTGTAACCATACTTTGTCTCCCACCTTGAATGACTTCTTTATTGTGTGTTGATTATGCCTGGCCTTATATTTTTCCTGTGACTTATTCAATATCTCCTATACCTATATGGATCTTCATAATCTTCTCAACAAAAAATTTATCCCTCAAGGAATCCCTTGTAATATCCTCCCTTACTCCTCCTTGATGCCTATATGCAATATCCAAAGGTGAAGGTGGGAAATATCCGAAACATGTTTCAAATGGGGACATACAAGTATAAGTGTGGATTGATTTGTTACAAAAGTGTTGTATGCTTCTAATTGTAACCCATGGACCACAACACCAACAATAAGGAATATTTTTTTCCCTTGAAATGTGCTCACCTATGTTATCCATCTCTCCTTATCCAAGCTAATAATAGAAGGGGATTCCATTATTTTCATTAATAAGATGAAGCACCTGCTAAATGGAGGAAACATCAAAATAATATATGTCAGTTAGAAGCTTGAAAATTTCCTCAATCGCATTCAATCCTCCCTTCCCCACATTCCAGTTGTCCTATCCTCTCACATTAGAAGATCAACAAATACGAATGTGGACTATCTTGCTTATGAAAAAGGTGTTGATGAAGATACCTCCATATCAACCCCCTAGCCACCCTTCCTAGAGCTCCATATTCATCAGGAATTTTGGGAATCAAGGATATATTGAGAGAGGGGGCGAATCAGTATTTTATTTTTTTTTCACAATTATTTAGTCAATAAAATACAATTAAGATTTCAGAAATGTGGCAATCACATAATATGTTGAACACATGGAATTAACATGGAAACCCATGAGGGAGAAAACCACAAATTATTTTTTATTATGATATGAATTTAATCTCCAACTTCATATTACATCAAGTTATGTAGGAGTCAACCCACAGGAGGCTCCAAACACCTTTTATTTGCAAGCACCAACTTACTAGAAGCACCAAATCCCACTATTTGTAGGCACCAACCTATTGTAGCCACTCAAATCTATTTTTCATTCATTTTCAAATTCAGATTCACAGCCATTAAAATATTTCTCAAATAATTGAGTAATTCTTAGAACTTCTCATTGTCTTCTACAAAAACTTGTATTCCCTTTAATTCATTGACTCAAATCATTTTGCTTAATGTATGCAATATTTAACTCCTATGTGTGGCTCCCCTTTCTTCTCTGTAGGTTTTAACCCCATACAGAAATTACCTGCATACGAATTCTAAAACAACGAAAATAAACAATGCGAGAGCATAACACATAGAACACATTTACAAGAGATTTTCCCCTGGATCCCAAAACTGGGACTACAAGATTGATTTTTCATTATGTTCCTTTCAATGTTACAATACATATTTATATATGTCGAAGCATCCAATACCATGGGCCGAAAACCATCGCGTCCAAAACCATGTGCGAAAACCATGCACAAAACCATAGGTAGGTCCACTCCACCTAATATAAGGTCCAAAAAAAAATTCCTCGGGGTGCTGCCCCGAACCCCATAGAGGGGGGATACCCTCCCCCCTCAAACTCCCTGTGACCCCCCCACTATGCAATCGTCACAACGAAGGGGGGGCTCCGCCCCCCCCTCTAACCCCCCGTTTAACTATGTGGGCTAGTCGTGGAAAGAATATAACACAACCCAACATTCTCCCACTTGTTGTTTTCTTTCCACAGGGGGCCATAGGAGAGCTTAGTCATTTATCCAACCCTGCAAAACCCATTATTTCTCTACACCAAGGGAAATTCTTAGAGCTCACAGATTTTGTCAATGCATCTGTAGTATTCTTCAAAGTGTCCACCTTTACCAGCAACACCTTTTTGTCTTTTATCATATCCCTCACAAAGTGATACTGAACATAAATGTGCTTTGTCTTTGAATGGTAAGAAGGGTTCATTGCCAAGAAAATTGCACTTTTGCTATCACAGTCTATCCTTATAGCTCCCTATACTAACCCCATACTTGAACACAACCTCTGCAACCAAACTACTTCCTTTCTTGCATGAGTGGTTGCCATGTATTCTGCCTCTATAGTTGATAGTGCCACTACAGATTGTTTCTTACTCATCCAACTCACTGCACCTTCAAATAGGTTAAACACATACCCACTTGTATATGTTCTCTGATCCAGATCTCCAGCCCAATCTGCATCACCAAAGCCATGAATATCCAACACTCTGTCCAATCCTGGTCTTCCTTGGTAGCACAAAACATAATCATTAGTGCCACATAAATACTTGAAAACCCACTTCACTATTGTCCAATGCTTCTTTCCCGCTTTTGATATAAACCTGCTCAATACTCCCACTGCATGTGCAATGTCTGGTCTAGTACAGACGATGGCATACATCAGGCTACTGACTGCACTTTGCATATGGAACACGAGACATGTCCTCTTCCTCTTCTTGTGTCTTGGGACACTGTTCAATATATAACTTTACACCAACAGGAATAGGAATCTTCACCGGTTTACTATCCTACATATTAAACCTCTACAATATTGTCTCGACATACTTCCTCTAGTTTAACCGAAGCTTCCTCTTTGCCCGATCTCTTTTAGTTTCCATGCCCAAAATATAGTTTCTAGAACCAAGATATTTCATGTCGAATTTGGAGGACAATTGGGTCTTCAAATCCTGGATAATTTCTTTGTCATTTCCAACCAGCAACATATCTCCCACATACAATACCAGATAAATAACACAGTCACCAATTAATTTTAAATACACACAGTGATATACTTTGCTTCTAGTTAAGCCAAGTCCCCGTATAAATGTATCAAATTTTTGATACCACATCCTTGGGGACTGTTTTAACCCATACAAATACTTTTTTAACTTGCATACTAGTTCTTTCTTGCCCTTCACTGCAAAGCCTTCAGGTTGCTTCATGTAGATCTCTTCTTCCAGATCCCCGTGAAGAAATGTTTTCTTCACATCCATTTGTTCTACCTCAAAATCAAAAGCAGTAGCAACAAATAAAAGTAATCCAATAGAAGCTACCTTAGCAACAGGAGAAAAAATATCACTAAAATCAATTCCCGGCACCTGGGAATAACCTTTTTCTGCCAATCGATCTTTGTAATTTCTCCACCTTTCCTTCTACATTTGTCTTCTTCTTGAACAGCCATTTGCTACCAATGGGTTTCCTTCCAGCCGACAACTCCACCAGATCTCAAGCCTCATTTTTGTGTAAAGATGCCATTTCATCAATCATGGCCTCTTTCCAGAGTTTGCCATCCTCTAAATCTACTGCTTCCTTCATAGTTATGGGATCATCATCAATAATAGATAAAGCAAAATTTGAACAAAAAGCAAATGGACTATACCTTTCTAGCTGCATTCTTTCTCGAACTGATCTTCTTACAACTGGAGTTTGTGGCTCTTCATTTTCTGATTCCTCTTTCGCTGTAGAGTTTGATTCTTCCTCCTTTAGCTCAAACTCTATCTTCCCAGGTTCTTTTGATGGGACTTCATGTTTAATAACATCTTTCACCTCTCTAAACACCACATCTCGGTTGTACACAACCTTCCTTATTACTGGGTTCCAAAGCTTATAACCTTTTAAGCCGTCCTTATACCCAATAAAGATGCACTTTTCAGATTTACTATCCAACTTGTTTCTTTTCTCCTTTGGAACATGTACATATGCATCACATCCAAATACCCTCAAATGTGAAAGAGAGGGTTTCTTACCAGTCCATACCTCTTGTGGAGTCTTATCCTCCAACACTGATGAAGGTGATCTATTGACCAGGTAACATG
>APFE030813335.1:186561-236872 GCA_000404065.3 Pinus taeda | reverse complement strand
CATGTATTCCTTGAGAAGTTATCTATAAATGATACATAGTACACAGACTTACCTAGTGATGGAACCTTCACAGGTCCAAACACATCACTGTGCACAAGCTCTAATATTTGTTTCGTCCTCTTACCACCAGAGGGGAAACTCCCCCGATTCTGCTTCCCATACACAAAATTTTCACAGAAATCAAAATCCAGAGAGCTATTACTCATACCTTCTACCATACCTTTACAATGAAATATTCGAAGGCCCTTCTCTCCAATATGTCCAAGCCTTTGATGCCATAACATGGTCTTCTCTCCTGAGAACACTAGATTTTATGCTCTACTTTCAGGAACCATAGAATTGTTGCACCCATCAACAACAGTGCTACCTTGCAGCTTGTACAGAGTTCCAATCCAAACTCCCCGCATCAATATGAGTGCTCTCTGAACCATCTTGGAGGTATCCTTCTCAAACATTGTTTTTACACCTGCATCATCCAACTTGCTTATAGAAATCAAATTTCTGGCCAATGCAGGAATATGCAGAACACCTGGAAGTGTTCTAACCCTTCCAACTTTCAACTTCAACTTTACATTTCTGTGACCAACGATTCTAGCCTTCCTATCATCCTGTTATCACAAAATCATACCCCTGATAGGTTGTTGATCAAGAAGACTTTGAGTAACTATTTCAAACCAACTTTTGGCTGAGGCTTAGCCTCCTAAACCTGAGAGGGCTCTCTCACTAGGTTAAAGATTTTGATAATGAATTAGATGGCTAACTCTATGAAATAAGTGAGGAAATATGAATGGTTGAACACAATTAGTAAATATCCATTGGGCTTATGAAGTCAATAAATGCTTTAGTATGACAATAATATTAGCTTTACATGGAAGTCAGGGCATCTAGAATTCAACATATGGAGAGAACATCAATAGCATAAAGGAAAACATAGTCCACAAATGTATGAAGGAAGTTAGAGCATAACCAATGAATTCTAAGTAATCATACATTCATACCACTGTAAGTAATGAGAAGAGGAGAACCATAAGACATTTTGAACATTGAATTCCTTCTGAATCCTAAAAAGCAAAGCCAAATATTATATTCCTTAAAATAGAGTCTTACACAAAAGCACCATATGGGAGTTCTTTACAAAAAATTCCAACCCTTTGTACATTATCTCTTCTTCTATATATAGAATTCTTGAGATTCCTCCTCCAGCATGAGGGGAACTCGAATTTTGCTTGCTATGATGACACCTATTTACATTTAAAACTAACTAATCAATACAACTAACTCCTAACTAGCAGTTTTAGAGACCTAAGACAATTAGGATTCTATCTCTTCATCATGTTGGTAGTAGCATTAAATACAATCTAAATTCGTTCTTTGACAGATGGCCTTCTTTAGTTTAGCTTTGGTGGATGTTTGAAACTGCTTGCTGGCCCTTAATGTCTCATCACTTATCTGCTCCTGGAAAGTAGGAAATTACCCCTGTTTTTCTGCTCTTGGTCTTCACAAGGATATTTGAAAACAAATATCCCTGCTGTTCTTCTTTGATTACACAAAAATGTTTTGGATTATAATGTTTTTCATGTGTGGAACTAGTTCATGGTTCATGCACTTGTATAAAGATAAAACCTTCTTCAATGCTGCCTGAAGTAGGATGAACAATACTAGCTGTGATCACTTTTATAACAAATGGGTTATGGTTCATATATGCTTTTCCTTTGCATGTTTTTCCCTTGCTGGATGTTTGTATTGTGCAAATGATCCTTCTTCATAAACTCTCTTTAAAAAAGGCTTCCCTCTTGTCCCTCAAAACCAGTTAACTATATCAAAATATGCAGCTACAACAGTTTCGTAGCGCGCTATGAAACTGTTGTGTAATTTTAAAAACACAGCTTAGGATCAAAATTTTACTTTCTTGAGTCTTTCCTTTTCCTGCAATGGCTTCTTTCAACCGTCATGAAGCAGTTCAAACTGAATATATAGACACCATTCTTCAAGGTAAGTAAAAAAAGTAACTCATCAAAATTTAGGACTTGGTCTTGCTGTGTGATCTTCGATTTGCCTCTTCATACTTCTGACCCCTCCATGGAATTCCTGCAACTTGAATATTCTATCTCATTGGTATTCACAAAACAAGAAAACCATATCATGATAATAATCAGTTAACGCTGACAATGACCACTGCAATGGACAACACTTTGATCACATATTTCATGACCACTAACGAGCAACACATACTTCTCTGTCATGCAAAAGGCTTCTTGCAACTCTTCACCTAACTTCTATCTACTAGGAGACACCAAATTTCATCATAGTGCTTAGCAATGGATAAATATGACTTTATAAGTACCATTTCAATTAAATCAACTGTGCATTGAAAAAAATGGCCATTCTCTGTACATGACTTGTAATTCTTCTTTGTATCCTTTTGTACAGGCTGCTTCGAGGCCTGCTCCAACACCAAGCCATGCAGGTAAAAAAAATCTGGTTTGTGTTCATGCAAATATCCAAGGAATTGCACAAAAATGCCCAATCTCAGAAGAATTTTTCCTCCTTGTTGGAGGGCTTCCAATATTTAGATTACCAAGCTCTGCTTCAGGAGTGGCCTCACGGAAGTACTCTAAAAACTATTCATTTTCATAAACAGTGCTTCTATAATATTGCCGACCGATTTCTTGATATCTTTTCCATTACCCCTCACCAATTCATACTACGAGGTGGATTTGGGGAATGTAAAGTTGCAAGCAAAACAACAGTTGTGTAGATTTCTAATTGTCGCACTGCTGTTTGTGCCAAGCCAAACTTTGCCTGGACCATTTCTCCCTGCTCTGTCGATAGGAGAGTTCCCATGAGAGAACTAGGCGGTTGAGATTGAATGGCAAGATATGTAGGTCCACCACCACACCCAATACTTCCTCCACGGCCATGGAATAGGGTAACTTTAATGCCAAACTCTTTACAAGTAGCTATAACATCTTCCTGTGCTTTATATAATTCCCAGGTAGCAGTGAATCGCCCTGCATCTTTTCCTGAATCAGAATAAACAACCATAAACTCTTGGTGTCCATTATCATTTTCAATAATATGGTTTTGATACCAATCTATCGATAATGAAAATATTGTAGCCAGTTTCGGGTATCATGCAGCTGACTGAAGAAATATTGATCATCCACATGAGCAACCTTTAGACAAAATTGTAGTGCAATAAGATAAAACCGCCCAGAATAAACATACACTTCTTCCCAAATGAAATCTGTGATCAACTAGAAGAAGAAAAGCATCGGGTATTTAATGAGATGTAAACCAACTCCATTCAGTCCAGAAATCATAAATTAAGACCAAGAATTAAAGGAAAGTAGTTCGCCCTCCTCTTCTGCTTTGTTTATCAAAAGCTGTGTTGAACTTGTCGATAAGTTCGTCCATGGTACTCTTTGTATTGCTGACAAGAAATGATAACGAACTCTAATACGGCTGTTAAGCTTTTTTATGGCACTGTGAATTCCGGTTAGATGTGCAGCCAATTGAGTAGCAGCTGAGCCTCCATCTGAGGGTTTTAGGTGTGCAACATGATCAACATAAATCCGCTCAATCTCCACAGTCTCTATGGTACAGTTTGACTTCACAAATATATGAGGAAAGTTGCCTCACTTGATCTTCAAAGAATTTAAATTGAAAACCTATTAATTTTCTTCCCCTGTATGAACCCAAAGATCATCATGATTGTGAACACTCTGCTCCTTTTCGAAACTTGCAACCTGTGCGTACCAAGACACCAAATGACCTAATGATGAGGATAAGTGGTCGAATTGATGGGCAAAGTGTATGAGCTGATAACTGGTGATGTATAAAGATAATGGATTTTGATGAATTTGACAGTTGGATGAGATTTGTTATGGATCAGCACAAATCCTTGATTTCATAGCGCATAAAAACTTTGAAATAGGATTGGCATATGGAGCTTAGGTATGATGTTAGACCAATGATGGATGAAAACGGAGTGTTGACCTTTATTTAAACATACCAACAAGACTCCTAGGACTTAGACACTAAAGCAAACATGGAAAAATTAAACCCGGACTAACACCTAACCTTTACAATCGAACTGATGTGAACAATTTAGAAATTGTTTCTTAAGTGATAACAGTGGCTCTACTAGGGATAGTGTGTTCTTGTAGTATACTAAGAACTCGTAGGTCCAATGCTTTATCCTTTTATGACAAACAAAAATTTGCTTGACAAGTGTTCCCTTTAAGCTTCTTGGGCCTTCACCTCGGGCTTAGCTTGATGATCACTGTAGGAAAGAAGAAATCTATATCTACTGAAACATGCTCAGTCAACCTTGAGCTTATTTGCATTTCCCTACCTACCTACCCTATCAATTTCAAACTTCTTTCAGTTCAATCAATGTGAAATTTCCAATGTAGCCAATCATTTGTCTTATCTGATATTTGAGTTTTTTGACTGCATCGGATTTCAGAGCAAATATGATATTGTGATGACCACTGCCATTGAAATTGTCTTTGATCTTCATAGAAAAACTGAAACAATGGAGAGAAAAACTCTTCCATGTATTTAGCTATAGGATCCCAGAATACATGATCAGCTTGATGATTCTTGTAACTTTCCGGTTGTGCAAACTGATCTTCAATAACAGTGTATTCTTCCTTAATCATGAAAGAGAAAGGAAGCAATACCCTCTCCCTGTGTTCTGCTGTTGAAAGCTTTTGAAAAGAATGATCATGATCATGTAGACTATATGATTGAATTTGACCTTGTAAACCTTCAATGTCTTTCTCAATGCCCTTAGAAACTTCATCCAAAAATTTCATCTTATCTTCTGTCTTGCACTCAAATGATTTTAGATAAGAAGACAAGGACAAAGAAAAATTTTCATCTATTTCTTCATTAATATGATCACCATTCCATTGTTTGAAACCTTGAATTGAAGGAGAGTTTGCCACCAAATCTGATCTATCTATCCATTCCTCCAAAAACATAAGCCAAAAGTCTTCAAATGACTTAATATCTTTGGCAGGAAAGCTTTCAATCCACTGTTTACATTTCCCTTGAAATGAATCATAGAACAACATAATGCAAACATCCTTATGCTTGACTCTAAGAAGCTCGGTCAAATCACAGAAATCAGATATATGCTTCAAAGTTAAACTCAAATCTTCTCCATTGAATTTTGGACCATTCCTTAAAAAATATGCATCCTTGGGAAAATGATTTGGGAAACCATGAATTCTTG
This sequence comes from Pinus taeda, assembly GCA_000404065.3. Taxonomy (NCBI): domain Eukaryota; kingdom Viridiplantae; phylum Streptophyta; class Pinopsida; order Pinales; family Pinaceae; genus Pinus; species Pinus taeda. Next base: position 231,627 of record APFE030813335.1, on the reverse strand, counting down.
AAAAATTTATGCATGCATACCTTGAAATAAGAATGGTAGCATCTGAGTTCTTCATAACTCCAGTGGAATCACCATGAATCTATGAATTTTGAATTCTTCAACCATGGAGTCTCCAAAGTAGTTTTGCAACCTCGAAAGATTTCTGAGCTCTTGCTACCTTTAGAAGTTCAGCCTCTTAATTTTGGGAATGAATGGACTTCAGGCTCCCAGTAGACGCACCAAAATGTTATCACAAAATTAGACCCCTGATAGGCTACTGATCAGGAAGACTTTGAGTAGCTATTTCAAACCAACTTTTGGCTGAGGCTTAGCCTCCTCAACCTGAGAGGACTCTCTCACTAGGTTAAAGATTTTGATAATGAATTAGATGGCTAACTCTATGAAATAACTGAGGAAATATGAATGGTTGAACACAATTAGTAAATATCCATTGGGCTTATGGAGTCAAGAAATGCTTTAGTATGACAATAATATTAGCTTTACATGGAAGTCAGGGCATCTAGAATTCAACATATGGAGAGAACATCAGTAGCATAAAGGAAAGCACTGTCCACAAATGTATGAAAGAAGTCAGAGCATAACCAATGAATTCTAAGTAATCATACTTTCATACCACCGTAAGTAATGAGAAGAGGAGAACCATAAGACATTTTGAACATTGAATTCCTTCTGAATCCTGAGAAACAAAGCCAAATATTGTATTCCTTAAAACAGAGTCTTACACAAAAGCACCATATGAGAGTTCTTTACAAAAAATTCCAACCCTTTGTACATTAACTCTTCTTCTATATATAGAATTCTTGAGATTCCTCCTCCAGCATGAGGGGAACTCGAATTCTGCTTGCTATGATGACACCTATTAACATTTAAAACTAACTAATCAATACAACTGACTGCTAACTAGCAGTTTTAGAGACCTAAGACAATTAGGATTCTATCTCTTCATCATGTTGGTAGTAGCATTAAATACAATCTGAATTCGTTCTTTAACAGATGGCCTTCTTTAGTTTAGCTTTGGTGGATGTTTGAAACTGCTTGCTAGCCCTTAATGTCTCATCACTTATCTGCTCCTGGAAAGTAGGAAATTACCCCTGTTTTTTTGCTCTTGGTCTTCACAAGGATATTCGAAAACAAATATCCCTGCTATTCTTCGTTGATTACAAAAAAATGCTTTGGATTATCATGTTTTTCATGTGTGGACCTAGTTCATGGTTCATGCACTTGTATAAAGACAAAACCTTCTTAAACACTGCCTAAAGTATGATGAACAATACTAGCTGTGATCACTTTTATAACAAATGAGTTATGGTTCATATATGCTTTTCCTTTGCATGTTTTTCCCTTGCTGGATGTTTGTATTGTGCAAATGATCCTTCTTCAAAAACTCTTTTTCAAAAAGGTTTCGCTTTTGTCCCTCAAAACTGGTTAACTATATCAAAATATGCAGCTACAACAGTTTCGTAGCGCGCTATGAAACTACTATGTAATTTTAAAAACACAGCTTAGGATCAAAATTTTACTTTCTTGAGTCTTTCCTTTTTCTGCAATGGCTTCTTTCAACCGTCATGAAGCAGTTCAAACTAAATATATGGACACCATTCTTCAAGGTAAGTAAAAAAAGTAACTCGTCAAAATTTAGGACTTGGTCTTGCTGTGTGATCTTCGATTTGCCTCTTCATACTTCTGGCCCCTCCATGGAATTCCTACAACGTGAATATTCTATCTCATTGGTATTCACGAAACAAGAAAACCATATCATGATAATAATCAGTTAACGCTGACAATGACCACTGCAATGGACAACACTTTGATCACATATTTCGTGACCACTAACGAGCAACACATACTTCTCTGTCATGCAAAAGGCTTCTCGCAACTCTTCACCTAACTTCTATCTACTAGGAGACACCAAACTTCATCATAGTGCTTAGCAATGGATAAATCTGACTTTGTAAGTACCATTTCAATTAAATCAACTCTGCATTGAGAAAAATGGCCATTCTCTGTACATGACTTGTAATTCTTCTTTGTATCCTTTTGTACAGGCTGCTTCGAGGCTTGCTCCAACACCAAGCCATGCAGGTAAAACAAATCTAGTTTGTGTTCATGCAAATATCCAAGGAATTGCACGAAAATGCCCAATCTCAGAAGACTTTTTCCTCCTTGTTGGAGGGCTTCCAATATTTAGATTACCAAGCTCTGCTTCAGGAGTGGCCTCACGGAAGTACTCTAAAAACTGTTCATTTTCATAAACAGTGCTTCTATAATATTGCCAACTGATTTATGATATCTTTTCCATTACCTCTCGCCAATTCATACTACGAGGTGGATTTGGGGAATGTAAAGTTGCAAGCAAAATAGCAGTTGTGTATATTTCTAGTTGTCGCACTGCTGTTTGTGCCAAGCCAAACTTTGCCTAGACCATTTCTCCCTGCTCTGTCGATCGAAGAGTTCCCATGACAAAACCAGGTGGTTGAGATTGAATGGCAAGATATGTAGGTCCACCACCACACCCAATACTTCCTCCACGGCCATGGAATAGGGTAAATTTAATGCCAAATTCTTTACAAGCAGCTACAACATCTTCCTGTGCTTTATATAATTCCCATGCAGTAGTGAAACGCCCTGCATCTTTTCCTGTATCAGAATAACCAACCATAACCTCTTGGTGTCCATTATCATTTTCAATAATATGGTTTCGATACCAATCTATCGATAAATGAAAATATTGTAGCCAATTTTGAGTATCATGTAGCTGACTGAAGAAATATTGATCATCCACATGAGCAACCTTTAGACAAAACTGTAGTGCAATAAGATAAAACCGCCCAGAATAAACATACACTTCTTCCCAAATGAAATCTGTGATCAGCTAGCAGAAGAAAAGCATATGGTATTTAATGAGATGTAAACCAACTCCATTCAGTCAAGAAATCATAAATTAAGACCAAGAATTAAAGGAAAGTAGTTCGCCCTCCTCTTCTACTTTGTTTATCAAAAGGTGTGTTGAACTTGTCGATAAGTTCATCCATGGTACTCTTTGTATTGCTGACAAGAAATGATAACGAACTCTAATATGCCTGCTAAGCTTTTTTATGGCACTGTGAATTTCGGTTAGATGTGCAGCCAATTGAGTAGTAGCTGAGCCTCCATCTAAGGGTTTTAGGTGTGAAACATGATCAACAGAAATCTGCTCTGTCTCCACAGTCTCTATAGTATAGTTTGACTTCACAAATATATGAGGAAAGCTGCCTCGCTTGATCTTCAAAGAATTTAAATTGAAAACCTATTAATTTGCTTCCCCTGTATGAACCCAAAGATCATCATGATTGTGAACACTCGGCTCCTTTTCGAAACTTGCAACCTGTGCGTACCAAGACGCCTAATGACCTAATGATGAGGATAAGCGGTTGAATTGACAGGCAAAGTGTATGAGCTTATAACTGGTGATGTAGAAAGATAACGAATTTTGATGAATTTGACAGCTGGATAAGATTTGCTATGGATTTGCACAAATCCCTGATTTCGTAGCGCATAAAAACTTTGAAATAAGATTGACATATGGAGCTTAGGTGTGATGTTAGACCAATGATGGATGAAAACAGAGTGTTGACCTTTATTTAAACATACCAACAAGACTCCTAGGACTTAGACACTAAAGCAAACATGGAAAAATTAAACTCGAACTAACACCCAACCTTTACAATCGAACTGATGTGAACAATTTAGAAATTGTTTCTTAAGTGATAACACATCCCCTAATAAAACAACACCAAATCAGATTTCTGGCTAATGCAGGAATATGCAAAATACCCGGAAGTGTTCTAACCCTTCCACCTTGTAATGTCAACTTTACTTTTCCACGACCAATGATTCTAGCCTTCCTATCATCCCCTAAGAAGACATCACCACCATTGTATTTTTCATACTCGCAGAACCACTCTCTATGGGGAGTGAAGTGAAAGGATGCACCTGAGTCAATCAACCATGCCTCATGATCTACATGTGTATTTGAAGGATCCAAGTACACATCCCCACCTTCATCTGAGGTGGTTTTCGCCTCTGCAGAAGGAGCATCATCATATCCCTTTCCTTTGTTAAGAGCTTTAGATTTACACTCCCTTCTGAAGTGCCCTTCCTTTCCGCATTTCCAGCACACCACCTTTGTAGGTTTTCCTGGAGTTTTAGATCTCCCTCTAGATTTAGATCTCCCACTCGATGACTTATTTTTGTTTCTGTTCTGGGACCGTCCTCGTACAGACAAGGCATCACCATTCTCGTTGTCCATATTTTTCCGTCTCATCTCCTCCGTCAGCAAGGCTGAGACTATTCATCAAACTGCAAAGCAGTTGCATTGCTACCTATTGCAATAACCAAACTATCTCACGAATCTGGTAGAGAACACAACAAACTGATGCACTTATCTTCATCTAAAATTTTAATATCAACAGATTAATAATTGACTTACCACAGTATTAAACGCATTCAGATGCTCTGTCACCGAGTCTCCATCTTTCATCCTCAGGTTATACAACTTTTTCCATAGGAACAATTTATTCACCAGAGACTTAGATAGGTACAAAGTCCCTAACTTGTCCCACAAAGCCTTCACCATAGCTTCCCCTGATACATTCAACAATACTGAATCTGAGACACACAGTCGTATTGTGCTCTTTGCCTTCCGATCCAACTTCTTCCATTCTTCATCGGACACTCCCATTGGTTTAGTACCCAGATATACCGCGATCCACTAATCTTTATCTACCAACAAATCCTCCATCTTGAGTTTCCATAACTCAAAAATCTAACCATTAAATTTCTCGATCTCTATCTTTCCACTACTTGCCATCTTCTTTCACCACTAGAATCGATCCTGCAGATCTCCCATTGAACAAGGTCTACCACAGGCCCGAGCAAAACCCCTTAGCAACAAATTCGTCCCCTTGAAGCCAAAACATCTCCGATACCAGATGTAGGTTTTAACCCCGTACAGAAATTAACTACATATGAATTATAAAATAGAGAAAATAAACAATGCAAGAGCATAACACATATACATAGAGATTTTCCCTTGGATCCCAAAATTGGGACTACTAGATTGATTTTTCATTATGTTCCTTTCAATGTTACAATACATATTTATACATGTTGAAGCATCCAATACCATGGATCGAAAACCATCGTGTCCAAAACCATGTGCGAAAGAATATAACACAACCCAAAATTCTCCCCATATACATTGAGTTGCATGTTCGTCTCTATGACAATAGCAACTATCTCTCTCAGTTATCCATGGGAACATTAACTTCTCACATTGTCATATTGTTTATATATAGGCACTACCATTTGTAATTTTCATACCTACAAGATATAAATTTTAATAAAATTTGGTACCTTAATTCCAAATTTGTTTCTCATATCCTTGATGGCTAGCTCCCATATGCATGTAACCACAAGCTAGAATCATGGTCTTAAACCATTAGGTTCTTATTCCTAAGAAATTTACCCCATGGTTAAATAATATAAAGATCCCACAGGTGTTCCATGTAATTCGATTTAGATTTACAGTCAAAACATCATCACGAGCCCCCCTTTCCTAATCAACAATTAACAAATTGAGGGCATCCAATATTTGTCACATATTGGACTTAAACCACCCCAAACTCTCCTAATCAAGCAAAACAAAATCTGTAGGATGATATGATCTACTGACAAGGATGTGACTTTGAGGACCCTTGGAAGGGAGTCTGAGATTTGTGATATGTTCCGCTATGTCCAACATGATGCCACATCAATTAGTTAAGTGCACTAAGTTCTACCTATGCTCAATTTTTCATTGCACCGCCATTGGTCAACTTACTTAACACTGCAAAACCTTACCAAACTAATCCCTGGCACAAATCTCAAGGTTTTCATCCTCACCTACCATGTTAGATTTATCCCACGTTTCCTGCCACATTTTCATCATGTGTCACTAAAAAAGAGCCACTTGGCCACCCAAAATGGTAAAATCCACTTTGCACATGTCATGATCATAAGGTTCTACATCATCACCTTGCCATGCAACTACCACCTATCTAAGATCCATCGTTGGTTTATATCTAGAAAAATATGGATTTAGGTCTTTTGTTAAATGGTATATCAACTCCATGCCTAGAGGCTTGGATACCCAAATACATCCTCTAATATTCTATTGCCTTTCCATGTCATTATCCAACTCAAGTACCAAGTCATATGAGCTAAGAAATATAGATCTGTGACATGTCATTTATGTCACCTAGTTTCCACATTACCACCTGTCCAGGAAAATCTTATATATGGTGAATTTCTTAAGTGTTTTCCTCTTACACCTCTATGAGGCCTGGAGACCTAGATACATTTTATAGTGTTGAAACACGACCAATATGGAAATGTGACCCATCAACCTTATGTTGAATCTAGATATAAGATTTTTCTTAAGTGGATGCATTGTGCAACACACGGATACCTAGATACCCTTATATCTCTTCCTCCATGAAAAGAATTGTTACCAAACCTTAATATGGCTTCCTCCGAATTGAATTTACATCTAGGTATTTTCTTAAGTGGTTGTGTTAGTGCAACCCCCAGATGCCTAGATACCTCTTGCGACTCTCAAATACATAAATGCCTAGATAAGTTTGAATGTCTCGAATGCTCATATTCTTTATGCTTCTCAAATAAGTCTAGATGAATTCCAAATATACCTATTTATTCCAAGCACCAACTTGGTTGCACCCCAGATGGCTTAGATGCTCAAATTCCTTGAATCCATATTTGCTTGATAACACTACCTTCACTTCAAACCATATTCTCTCTTCATTCCTTAGGAGTTTGAAAAAGTTCCATATACCATTGGAAAAGTCTCTGAGAGGTCTATTCAACCAAGCACTTTGCATGTGTTTTTGAATAGGTTACCTACAAACATAATTCCTTCAAATATATTCTACTAGGATACACATCCAACAGTCATCAAACACAACACACATCAATAAAAACATCAACAATCTCCCATTAAACTGGTCTTCAGTTGACATAAATGACTAGACTTGACATCAATGAAATTATCTAGAAACGTTCTCAACTATCTCCCCCTTTGGAATTGATGGAAACACCACTAAACATTGTAGGTCATTGATGGTAACATTACCACTTGGCAACACTCCCCTTATCAGGCTGCTCACTCTACCCATTTTCTTTTGAAAATCCAATAGCTGATCACTCTCACTCTCCATATTCAAATTCAATGGTTGATCACTCTCACTCTCCATCTACAATATCTCCATACACATTTCATCTCATCTCCAATGAGCAAAGTTTGCGTGTTCTCCCCCTTTGACATCATTGGTAAAGGGTTTTCGCTATTAGAGCTACATGATCTGCACACTCTTCCCTCTGATGCAGGTAATAGTTGTTCCAAGACACAAATGCTTCCCATAAACACATGTTACATCGTTGAAACTTACATTCCCACCTAAGAATGATACCATTTACATATAAATTTTCCATTTCATCAATCTTCTCTTGCAACTTACTCTCTAAAACTTGTCATGTGTTGACTAGTTGTGAGTCCTAATACTGATAGAATTAGTGTGATGAAAGAGATATCAATCCCAACCACTATCTTAGGTACTCAAATGCCTCTCTAGGAAACAATTTGGTGAATATATTTATACATTTCTCATTAGTTGAAACATATTAAATCCTAACAATCTGATCAACAACTTGATCTCTCAAGAAATGATATTTAATGGGAATACGTTTTTTTTGTAATGCATAACAAGATTATTTGTAATACTAATATCACTATTATTATCATACATAATTGGAATAATATCAATGTATTAAACCTTGAGTGTTTGTTTCATCCATAAGATCTGAGTACAACCTACTTCTATATACTCAACTTCAATTGTAGATAAAGAAATAGAGTTTTTATTTTTTCTTACCTGAGATACCAAACAATTTCCCAAAAATAATGTTTAACTACTTGTTCTCTTTCTATTGTCAACACTTCCTACCTAATCTACATTAGTGTATGCTATTAGATTGAAAGTTTTTCTTCTTTCACACCATAGACCATAATCAATTGTGCACTTCAAAAATTTGAAGATTATTTTCACTACATTCACTTGGATTTCCTTGGGGTTAGCTTGAATTCTAGAAACCAATCCTACAACTTGCATTCTATCAGGTTTTGATTTTGTTAAATATTAAATAATTCCAATCATTAGCCTATATGTTGTTTGGTTTACATCAGGGGATTCATTGTCCTTGCTTAATTTGCATCTAGTGAACACGGGTGTGGTATCAAGTTTGTAATATTCCATTCCAATTTTTCTTCAAAATTTATTTTAAGTATTTGGACTAATAAATGAAAATACCTTTGTCTGATTGAGAAACTTGTAACCCAAGGAATAATGACAATTATCCTAGCATGGACATACTAAACTCCTTCTGCACATCTTCTGCAAACTACTGACACATTTGATCCAAATCACTTCCAATGTGTTGAAATGTGTAACTAGGTTTGGTCTTCATAATGTTTATTGTAATTAAGATTTTATATATTTGATATTAAAGAGAAAATAAATTTATTATTTTCATTCTTGATGCATGGGTTTCATGCTCAAGATAAAAAAATTTATAGGTTAAGCACCCATTGAGTGCTTCTAGGTTTGTCACAAAGTTATGAAGTCAAAAGAGTCATTATCATACATGTAAGACCCCTTTGGGCATGTTGTATATTGTAAAGGAAAATTTTTGTATAGTCAAAAGTGTCATAAAGACCCTCTAAGACCTTGTCAAAAGTAGTCAATAAGTTGACCTATCAAGCAATGAAGTCAGACTCTTAGAGATAACATGTCGGCCTATTAGGGATCCCTAGAATCATATATATAAGATAGAAGTCGACCACATTTGAGATCATTCATTCAAGCTCACAAGAAGTTCGTACAAGCACAACAAGCACAAGAAGAATTGACGAAGGAAGAGGAGAATACGAAGAGGAAGGATTGAACTATTTTTAGGGTAAATTTACCTCACACATGAGAAATTATTAGGGCATCTTTGACTATAGTAAGACTGAGTTACAGAGTTGTTAAGAAGTCAATATTTGGTTTCAAGACGACTTACCTTACTAGCCGAGTTATCTGGAAAGAGGAGGCACATCAAGCGAAGCGAAGAGAAGGTCATCCTAGCATTAAGTCTACCCACACGTGTGGGACTACAAATATTGCAAGTAGGCCGAGAGTTGCATACCTGCAATAGAAGTAGAGAATTTTGGAAGAGAAGTTGAAACCTCAAAATTAAATCAAGTTTGGTTTTTATTGATTTTGTGAATGAAAAATCATCAAAAGGAGGTTTTACTTGGTCGTAGAAGGGTCTTTGATAAGGGTCATAGGTCTTGGAATTCATCATTTGAACACTCTATAAGAAGAGAAGAATTCTTGTGGATTTTCCTCTCAAAAGGAGAGGTTTTTCCCTGGCTTGTAGCCTACATTTTGTGTCCTCTTGTCTCATTGTTCTTCATTGTTTGGTAGTTGTTTGATGGTTAAAGAACATTATAATAATTAATTAAAGAAGAGTTAACTACAAGTACATCAAGTTAAGTAAAAGAACATCACAAGCCATTATCAAAGTAAGAGAAATCATCTAATTAAGCTACCCCTTGATTTCTCAACATGGTATCAGAGCTAAGTTGACAAGACAAGAAGAGGTAGCTTGATTGTTATCATTGAAGAAGGAAGACATCATCAAGGAAACAATAATCATCAATAAGACATCTTCAATAGTCAACATCATCAAGAAGTAATCAAGTTAAAGATATCATCATCAAGGAGCAGCATCAATTAACAAGTACGTATTTTTATATCTATGTCTAAATCTACCATCAACATGACTTCATTTTGCAAGGAGAGCAACAAATTGGTTGGGTCATCTAACTACCTTGCATGGAAGAAGAGGATAGATTTGATCCTCATAGAAAATGAATTCATTGAATATATCAAGGGTTCAATCTCCAAGCCATCTCAAGAGCAATTTCAAGCACTATCAAAGTACATGAAAGGGGAAGTAAGGGCTCAAAGAATCCTCATAGAATCTATGAAGGATTCCCTCATCCCTTATGTAGCAAAAATGGAAACATCAAAATAAATCTATGAAAAGTTGGTAGAATTGTTTTCTATAAGCACTACAGAAGAATTTATATCATTGAGAACCGAACTATACAAGATGAAGTTATCAAAGGAAGAACAAGTACCCTCATACCTTATTAGGGTATCTCAAATAAGAGATCAAATAAAAGAGATAGGAGAAATAATGTCATATAAAGAAATGACCACCATTTTGCTCAATGTAGTACCTAACGAATGAGGCAATTTTCTATCAAGTATCTATGGAAAGAAGAAATCCACCCCATTCAATGAACTTTGGTCATTATGTAAGATTGAAGAAACTGGGTTTAAGGAAATGAACGATGTTGGATTAAGTGAACAAACTCAACCATATTTAGCTATGGCTAGAAAGAAAGCTAAGTTTGGAAAGTTTGATCCTTGGAAAAAGAAGAATCTTGACATGCCAAATATCCAATGCTATGAATGTTATGAAAATGGGAACTTTAAGAGGAATTGTCCTAAACTCAACAAGGAAAATAAGAAAATAAAAGATAGAAATTAATCCCATATCACCGAAGAAGTATAAGAACCTATAAAGAATAAATCAAAGAAGGAAGAAGTGAAAGATCTCTACTAGGACTGAGATAACCTCCTTCACTTAGATATTTTTAGTTATAGAATATGGTAATCATGATAGAAAGAATTACAAGTATGATAGGATGCATTATAGCAAATATAGAGATGACATCATTATAGAATCATGATATAGCCAAAGTTGAAGTCTATATAAAGAAATCGTCATGAAAGAAAGAAAGAAAGTAGCCCATGACATCTTCATTAGAATCATATAAGGATAACCGAAATGGCAATATATATGGTTGGAAAAATTCATCTAGCAAGATATAAGATAAATAAGTCATCATGCATCATCATTATTAGAAATAAGCATTCGCAAAATGAAGAACATAAAGATCCTCCACTGGAATCTTCATGAGAAGGCTCACCTCTACTTAGAAGAAGCAAGTTCCTCGTAGATAGTCCACATTCCACCTTGTGTGTAATCCACTAGTAAGGGATGGTGAAAAATATGTGCATCAAGTCAAGTTGGTTTTCATCTTCAAGCATGGAAAGGAAGTTGTTAGAAGAAAGTATAGATGATCACATAAAGGAAGAGGTATGTATAGATATTTGGTATAATATAGATAAATTCATGTCATCATATGATAACATATAAAGAGGTTGGATACTCTATCTCATGAGCATGTTGAGAGAAGAAAAAACTCTTCCATTAGAATAATGCATGAAGGCATATAGACAATGAGCCTTGAAATATTCTACATATTGAAAAGATTAAATCAACATAATAAGACCTAATGGAGGATATGAGATGGTTAGAAACTATGGTTCCTATAATTAAGGAACTATGGAGATCCGGAGGAAGCAATATGTGAAGAATATGAAAGAAGATTTTGTGATAAGATGAAAGAATATTTTGTGATAAGGTGAATCTATAGTCTCATAAGATAAGATAAGTGATAAACATATGATACATAGGAGGATTAGTTATGACATCTGTATGAAGAAGATATGAAGACCCTGATAGGAAAGTTGAGAAAGGAAAACCTTCATAATATGTGTCTTGCAGATGGATTCATATATGTGCAGGGTGTTGATGCTGCAAGAAGTTGATGTCATCATGAAAGGACATCATAAAGAAGTAACTTTAATTTAATGTTCATTTTGGTTTTTGTGAAAGCATATGGTTGGGTTGTTACAGGGCTAACAAAAGAGGGTTGTAGAAAGTCACCTACAACTAATGAGATTGGATGGAAGATCCTGAAATAAACATGACTTGGAAGAGGTAGCTATGTGAATGATATCCAAATGGGAAGATCACTTTTTGATGAAAAAAATGATGACATGACTATTGGTTCAACCCCATGGTTCATTAAAAGAAAGTGATATAGAAGATGGTTGATTCCCTACAAATAGACTAGAAGAAGGTTCCATGATGAAGAAGTTGAAGTTCATGACATGATACCAAAATGAGGATCCCTACAAGCAGTTTATAGAATGATGATCTCCACTAAATAAGTTGATAGTTATTATTGATAATGAGTCCCTAGTTAAGAGGGAGATTTGGAAAGTCCCTAGGTAATAGGGAACTTGGGTAGATTCCTTTTATAGGAATGAGTATATCCTTCCTAGTTGAGAGGGAGTGACAGACACATCATTCTTTTCTTCATTTTAGGAATAGATATTGGAGGATTGGGTAAGAATCTAAATTCTGATACTCTTTGAGGATGTGGTAGGGAATTCAATAGGTGAAAGTAGTCGAAGAGGAAATTCCTTGAGGATGTGTTATTCCAAGACATCAATGGTCCTAAAAGGGCATACCCTGTTAACATGCAGATGCAGTATGTGCCTTAAGAGATAATGATGATGTTGTATATCAGTCATTGTCTAGCCAGGTTGTGATCTAATCTTATGGAGAGATAGAGATGTTAATCAAGGCCTTTCTATGTGACAATGTTGGTTGGTATAATGAGATGCAATAAGATAAGATGAAATAATATCTAATGAGATGGCTTACCAATCTGACTCTTCTTATGAGAATTCTTCAATATGAGAATGTCCAAGTACCGTGTATGGATTATGAATACCTGCCTAGTTAAGAGGGAGTGTTGAAACGTGTAACTAGGTTCAATATTCATAATTTCTATTGTAATCATGATTTTATATATTTGATATTAAAGAGTAAAGAAATTATTATTGTTATTCTTGATGCATGGGTTTCATGCTCAAGATAAATTTATTTATAGCTCAAGCACCCATTGAGTGCTTCTAGGTTTTCCATAGAGTTATGAAGTCTAAAGAGTCATTGTCATGCATGTATGACCCCTATGGGAATGTTGTATCTTGTAAAGGAAAATTTTTGTATAGTCAAAATTGTCATAAAGACCCTCCAAGACCTTGTCAAAAATAATTCAATAAGTCAACCTATCAAGCATTGAAGTCGGCTTCTTAGAGATAACATGTCGGCCTATTAAGGCTCCCTAAAACCCTATATATAAGATGGAAGTCGACCACATTTGAGATAATTCATTAAAACTCACAACAAGTTCCTACAAGCACAACAAGCACAAGAAGAATCGGCGAAGGAAGAGGAGAATAAGCAAAGGAAGGATAGAACTATTTTTATGGCAACTTCACCTCAAGTGTGTGAAATTATTAGGGAATTTTTTACTATAGTAATATCGAGTTACATAGTTGTTAAGAAGTGGATATTTGGTGCCAAGAAGACTCACATTATTAGCCGAGTTATTTACAAAGATGAGGCACATCAAGTGAAGAGAAGAGAACGTCATTTTAGCATTAAGTCTACCCACACATGTGGAACTATAAAGATTGCAGGTAGGCCGAGAGTTGCAGAACTGCAATAGAAGCTGAGAATTTTGGAAGAGAAGTCAAAACCTCGGAATTTAAGCAAGTTTGATTTGTATTGACTTTGTGAAGGGAAAATAATTAAAAGGTGGTTTTAATTGGTCTTGGATGGGTCTTGGATATGGGTCATAGCTCTTGGAATTCATCATCTGAACATTGTATATGAAGAGAAGAATTATTGTGGATTTTCCTATTAATAGGAGAGGTTTTAGCCCTGGCTTGCAACCTACATTTTGTGTCCTCTTATCTCATTGTTCTTCATTGTTTGGTAGTTGTTTTATGATTAAATAACATTATAATAATCAAGTAAAGAAGAGCTAACTACAAGTACATCAAGTTAATTAAATTAACATCACAAGAAGTTATCAATGTAAGAGAAATAATCTAATTAATTTTCCCCTTGATTTGTCAACACAAAGATGATAGCATCCACATACATAACAATGATTAGCAAATTCTCATTATCAAATTTAATATAAAGGTTATAGTCTATTGTTCCTCTTTTAAATCCCTATTGTTGTAGGTATATATCCAACCTTGCATATCAAGCTCTTGGAGCTTGTTTTAACCTGTACAAAGCTTTATTTTGTTTACATACCTGATATGCATCTTCTAGTCACAATTGAAATCCCTTTGGTTGCTTAGTGTACACTTCCCCCTCTAGTTCACCATTTAGAAAAGTTTACTTGACATCCATATGATATACTTTAAATTTTCTATGACTTTCTAATGCTAAAAACATCCTTGTTACTTTTATTCCAGCTACAGGGGAAAATTTTTCTTCAAAACCAATACCTTCTACCTGTGTATACCCCTTTGGATACCAGGTTGGATTTATTTCTCAATACTTGTCCATATTCATTCAACTTGTTTTTAAATACCCACTTGGTGCCAATGAAATTATTTACATTTGGTCTAGGAACCAATTCCCAAGTATCAAATTTCTCTATCTAATCCAGTTCCTCATCCATTGCCTTGACCCAATTCCTATCTTCCTTAGATTGATCAAAAAAAATTGGTTCTACTTGAGAAAGTGGTGCTAGATTTACATGTTTAAGAGTGCCAACAAATTTCATTCTAGTATGAATTCTCAATTCTTTATCTCAAATTATTTGACTTTAACAATGTTATTTTTGTACATAGTTGGATGGGGTTTTGTGCTTCTGAGGAGTCATTTCTTCTTCTTCTTCTTCATCCTACTCTTCTTGTTTAGAATACTCTTCAAAAACACTTGTTGTCTCATCTTATTGTTCATTTTGTTGAGATTCTATAATTTATGGAAAAGCTTCATTTATCCTTACATCAATACATTCTACTAGTTTCCTTGATATTTTGTTGTAACATATCATTTGCATCTAAATGAGTAACCAAGAAAGATCCGTTCATCAGCTCTAGATTCAAATTTTCCCAAATTGTTATCATTTCTCTTTATATAGCACTTTCTTCCAAAGACTCTTAGATGTTTGACTAGATTCCTTCTACCTTTCCATAACTCATAGGGATTCTTATCACTATCTGGTCTAATTTGAACTCTTTTTGATAAATAGATATTTGTTTGAGTTGCTTCTTCCTGAAAGGTGTTTGCAACCTTTGATTCATCCTTCATAGCTCTTTGCAACTCTTGTACTAATTTTTTCTTTCTTTCCACAACTCCATTTTGTTGATGGGTTTCACGCTCCTCATAGAATTCCTCAAATTCATTTGAAGTAAATTCTCCTCCTCTGTCAGATCTCAAACATTTTATTTTTAGGTCAATTTTGTTTTTGAATTGGGCCTTAAATACTTTGAACACTAAGAGTTTCTAATTTTTCTTTAAGTAACATGATCCAAGTTTCCCTCTTATGGTCATCAATAAAAAGAATGAAATATCTCTATCCTCTTATGTTTTTTGTTCTTGTAGGACTGCATATATATATGTGAAGGAGTTCTAGTAGTCTAGACATTGAATTTTCTTTTGCCTTCTTGAATGGATCCTTGCCTTCACATTGTTTGAGTAGGCTCTTCTTTCATCTATATATTTTGCAGGATTTGTTGGAATTTTGTATCCAATTTCAATTGATGTCCATACATTAACACTAATGGACATTAGATAGGATTCCATACTTATCTTACATAATGTATATTATTTCCCATTAAATATTGGTGCTCTGTTTGAAAAGAGTTCATCCTGACTGGCCATTGATTCCCTTTATATCTATCTTCCAACAGTTAAATCATTATTGAAGGAAATAGCTCTAATATCAATTGTTGGGAATCAAAAAAATACTTTGGGGTGGGGGCAGGGGGTGAATCAATATTTTGAAAATTTTCATAATTATTTAATCAATCAAATACAATTAACAATTCATCAATACACCGATTACATAAGATGTTGAACATAGGTAATTAACATGGAAACCCATATGGGAGAAAACACAAAATCTTTTTTATTATGATGTAAATTTAAGCTCCAACTTCATATTACATCAAATTATGTAGGCACCAACCTACAAGAGGTTCCAACACATTTTTCATTGTAAGCACCAACTCCTATTACTTAGAGGAACTAACTTGTTGCAGCCACTCAAATCTCTTTTTCATTCATTTCCAAACCCAAATCGATGGCCATTATTTCTCAAATGGTTCATTAATTCTTAGATTTGCTCACTCTCTTTTGCAACAACCTTTCTTTTCTTTAATTCACTGATTCAAATCATTATTCTTCGGGTATGTAATCTTTAACTTCTATTTGTGGTTCCCCTTTCTTCTCCATGTATAGATCGAATTTACTATTCACCGTTGTGACAACAAAAACTATATCTCTCAGTTATGCACGGGAACACTAACTTCTCATGTTTTCATGTTGTTTATTTATAAGCACTGCCACTTTAATATTCATCCCTACGGGATTTAATTTTTAAATAAATTTGGTGCCCAAACGCCAAATTTATAACTCATATCCCTTTATGGCTAGCTATTGAAATTTCTAAGTCTGACACGTTAGAAATCCCTACTACATTATTTGGTTTAATTTCTCCTAATTGTTGATTCCATTAACAAGTTATTTATAAATATAAATATTGAAATAAACACAAATGCAGCCTTAACTCATATACATATTAGTAACTGAAATACTGAGACAAACACACAAGGGACACCATTATTTTTGGACAATCATCCTTGAAAAAATCCAATGCGAGAAAACTAGTGTAGCGGTTCTAAGGGTTTTATTATTATGCAGATTCTTGAGTACAACTAGGGTGCCAGAAATGGCTCACCCAACAGAGATTGTTACACAACAGTAATACCTCTTCTCAGAGACAAATATTCAGCCTCTCAGCTCTAGTCTTCTCCACGAAAAACCTTTCGGCACTTCCTCTTGGCCCTGCGTCAGACCTACTAGCTTCAAATCAGCTCCTAAAGCCTCCGCGTCAACCTCCTCGCTCTTTGCATCAACTCTCTGGCCCTCTGCATCACCCACGCAAGCCCCTCAGCCTCTATGCAGTTCTTAGCAGCCTCTGCGTAGCTCCTGCTGCTTCTGCGTAGCTCTAGCTACCTTTGCGTCAGCCTCTTCAGTCTCTGTGCTGACCCTCTAGCACTATCCCTGCCTCTCAGCTATGTAATCACTGCCCCTCACTGCAATAGATCACTAGTTCAAATTTTCTCAACAAGCCCTGCTCCAGAAAATCAAACTGACTGATCAACTTGGTGTCTCTCGAACTGACCCTCAAGCCTCCTCTTATACCTATTGAGTCTTCAATAGCCGAGATTAAGTCTCTAATAAATGGCTAAGATTAATTTTTTCTTGATCCATGTCATTTATAACATTCTCAACCAGTTTTATATTAATATCCATTAATATTTTTATTTTCCTAAGTTTAGACTTAGGAACCCCATTAAAAATATTAATTATTTTAATATCATTTCAACCAGGTGGAATTTCCCCAAACCATTTCTAGGTCTTGGAGATCTTATGTTCCTTAGCCTCTCCACCAATTTTCATGGCTAGAGCACATTCGATACTACCAAAAATCAACACTCCCTATTAGCGAGGAATGTGCTCTAGTAATGTTTCACCATGGAAACATCACATTGATCCTCTACACAGGTACCTGTGCTGATGCTTGGCCTGCTGCCTCACATCATCTGTACTGCTACTTCCTATACTTTTGCCCATGAAACTGCCACTTTTACTACTACATATTTACTGTAGCTCCCTCTCAATATGTTGCCCATGCTGCCCCTAGCACTACCACTTCTAACTACTGCACTGCAACTCAGTTCTTGAGAAGTAAGTAATTGATCTACCCAAATACTGACATTCCGGTCATCCTAGAAGCCTCATGAAACTAAAGTTGCCTTTGTTGCTATCCTGTGCTCCCTCTGCTGCCACTCTCCTGATGCATATACCTATGTTCCTCTCGCACTGCTGCAACCTCCACTATGTTACCTCAAATTTCTACACCCAATCACTACCTTACTGCTCCACTACACTTTGCTCCACTCGACCTCTGTCATCTTGTTACTATCGTTAATGGCTCCCATAGCTGGATATGATCCAAGAGTTTGGGTACCTCAAGGATCTTGCCCCTAGTATGTAGTCCTCCTCACTATAATGCGATGTCTCCACACCTCTTCTCTAGAGGTGCATAAGCACTCATGGCACAATCATCATCAGTCCCGACGTATTTCTCCACCTTAGTTGGGGCTGCCTTTGAGTCGAAATAATCTCCCTTGCTTTTCTTCCTATGAAACTGGGATGCATAATTTCCTATATCCCCATAATGGAAGCACTTCATCTTGGAGATATCCTTCTTCTTCCTCTTCCCCTGCTATCCCATACATGCTAGAGTCGCATCCTCCTCCTCCTTTTTCTTTATTCGACCTCCCTTGCCACTAATCCCCGCCTTGGTTAACAATTTGATATCTTTTTGGAGAAGATTTGTCCACATCTCTTCCCATCTTGGAAGAGTAACTCTACCCAAAATTCCTTGGACAAATGTCTCCCACTCCTTAGAGACTGCATTAAGGGTGGTCCTCCCATGAACTCTAGATCTGGTGCAGACCCTATGGAAGTAAGTTGGTCACGAATCTCCTACAATATCAAGAGGAATGGATCTATTTTCTCCCCCTTCTGCATCTAATACGATTGCAGTTGATTCTCTAATAGCATCTTCCACTGCACGGAAGTGCCCTGATACAAGGTCGTCAAAGTATCCCACATCTCCTTTGTTGTGTTCTTTTCAACAATATGTGGTACGACATGATCTTTGACCCCTTTAAGGATTATGCAATTTTCCCTCGCCATTGCATCATCATAATTTTCATTATCAACTGGGTCGACCGGGATAACCATGGTTCTCAAGGCAAATCCCTTAATGTGATGTCGATCCAAAATTGCCAGGAACTTGGCCTTCCAGATGACAAAGTTGGAAGCCCCATCCAACCTGTCCTGATCCCTCAGCTTGTTCACTACCATTTCCACTCCTTTTCTGGACTCCCTCTGAGTTTTGACTTCCCTCCTGGAAATCTCCCTCTAAGTCTTGATTTCTCTACTGGAAATTGTCCCGCCAAATGTCAAACCACTCTTCTCCAATCCTCACAACTGCAACTCGGATCTGGATTTCTTGGCTAGAAATCCATCAAGGTATTGACTCCCTCTACCTTGGTTCTATCCCATTAGGTAATGTTCTGCTTCGACAGAAACAACACCCCACTAGCTGCCCAACCACAATCTTCCCACAACTCCCTAGGCCCCGGAAACTGAAGAAATTGAGACTTCCAGCTCTGGGAAATCCCGTCCAATTACGTCAATCCCACCTGGCTGAGTAGGATGATGTGGCTCTTTGTGAGCCTCTTTTTCCTCTCTATGCCTCTTCTTTGGCCCTCTCCTTAGCTCGAAATGATGATGCAGGCCTTCTGCGTCACTTCTTCTCTGCTGCCTTCTGTTTAGGAGTAGATATGTCTCTCAGGACATCTGCTACTGCTGCAAATTTCTAATATTGATGATGCCTTTAGTCCTCCTGTGATCTACAACCTTCTAATACCATGTTGAAATTTCTAAGTCTTACATGTTAGAAATCCCTATTGCATTATCTGGTTTAATTTCTCCTACTTGTTCATTCCATTAACAAGTTATTTATAAATATAAATATTGAAATAAACACAAATGAAACCTTAACTCATAGACAAATTAGTAACTAAAATACTGAGACAAACACACAAGGGACACCATTATTTTTGGACAACCATCCTTGGAAAAACCCAATGCGGGAAAACCGGTGCAGTAATTCCAAGGGTTTTGTTATTATGCAAATTCTTGAGTACAAGTAGGGTACCATAAATGGCTCACCCAATAGAGATTGTTACACAACAGTAATACATCTTCTCAGAGACAGATATTCAACCTCTTAGCTCTAGTCTGCCCCACCAAAATCCTTTCGGTGCTTCCTCTTGGCCCTGTGTCAACCCTGCTAGCTTCAGCTAAATTCCTAAAGCCTCTAAGTTAACATCCTGGCTCTCTATGTTAGCTCTCTGGCTCTCTGTGTCACCCACGTAGGCCCCTCAACCTCTATGCAGTCCTCCGTTGCCTCTACGTAGCTCCTACTACTTTTGCATAGCTCTAGCTTCCTTTGTGTTAGCCTCTTTGGTCTCTGCGCTAACCCTCTGGAACTACCTCTCGGCTATGTACTCACTGCCCCTCGCTACAATAAATCACTAGTTCGAATTTTCTCAGCAAGCCCCACTGCGGAAAATTGAACCGACTAATCAGCTTGGTGTCTCTCCAACTGACCCTCAAGCCTCCTCTTATACTTTTCTTGTTGAGTCTTCAACAATTGAGATTAAGTCTCTAATCAACAGCTAAGATTAGATTTGGCTTGATCCATGTCAGTTAGAACATTCTCACCCAATTTTATATTAATACCCATTAATATTTTAAATTTCCCCCATTAAAAATATGAAAAATTTTAATATCTCCCCAACTAGGTGGAATTTCCCCAAACCATTTTTGGGTCTTGTAGATCTTATGTGCCTTAGCCTTTCCACCAACATTCATGGCTAGAGAACATATGATGCTACCACAAATCAACACTAGCTCCCAGATGCATGTAACTATAGTCTAGAACCATGGTCATAAACCATAAGGCTCTTATCCCTTAGTACTTTATCCAATAGTTAAACAAAAGAAACTTTCCACAGGCATCCATGTAATTTGGTTTAGATGGACAATTGAAACATCACAGCAGGGCTCATTTTTCTCATTGGATGTTAATGAATGGGGGGGAGGGGTTCCAATATTTGTCACATATGTGACTTAAATCACCCCTACTTCTCTCAAGCGTGCCAAATCAAATTCTTAGGCTAATATGATCTGATAACAAGGACAAGACTTAGCGGCCCCCTTGGTTTTCGAAGTTTTAACAAGGGGAAGGGATTCCAAGATTTTTCATATGTTTCCCCAATCTAATGTGGCACCACATCAATTATTCGAGCCCACTAAATTTTTGACTATGCTCCAGCTATTGTTGCACCTCCATTGGCCAACTTACTTAACATTTTAAAATCATACCAAATTGATCCATAGTGCAAATCCCAAGGTTTTTCTACCTCATCTGCCACATCATGTTTCTCCCACATGTCATGTCACATCATCTCCACATGTCACTAAAAAAATATCCACTTGGCCACCCAAAATAGCCAAATCCGACTAGCACGAGTCACAACCATAGAGTGTCATGTATCACCTTGCCACATCACTGCCACTTGTCACCACCTAGCTGCCAGCTCATGTTGTCATTTGTTTGGGGTCCAGCACTGATTTATATTTGGAAAAATCCAATTATGGTTCTTTTGTGAAATGACGTATATACTTTATGCTCAGAGACCCAAATGCATAGATACATCCTCTTGCAGCCTATTTCATTGCCACATAATCAACCAACGCACTACCAAATCATCTAAGCCAAGAAATTCAGATCTACCACTTGTCATTTATGTCACTTGCTTTCCACATCACTACCTATTAAGGAAAATTCAATATCCAATGAATTACTTAAGTATTTGTGTGTTACACTTCTAGGAGGCTCCAATGCCCATATACATTTTATAATGCATAAACATGATCGATATGAATTGAAATCAACTAGTCTTCTATTGAATATGGATTTGGGTCTTTTCTTAAGTGGCTACATTGTAAAACCCTAGGATACCCAGATGCCTAGATATATCTTCCTCCCTGTAGAAGTTTGTCTATTGGAACCATGATATGCCTACCTTCAAATTGAATCTAGATCTGGGTCTTTTCTTAAGTCATTACCTTATGTGACCCCCAGATACCTCTTGTGACTCTTGGATACATGAACCCCCTGATAAGTTTGGATATCTCATATTCCTGAATACTTTGTGCTTTCTAGATTAGTCCAAATAAATCTGTTATCTACCTCTTTCTTTCAAGTGCCAATTTGGTTGCACCCTCATTGACCTGGATGCTTTGATTCCTTGAATCCACAACTGCATGCTAACACTTCCTTCACTTGAAAACACCTTTTCTCCTCATTCCTTGGGATTTTGACCAAGTACAATATACCATTAGAAAGGTCTCTAAGAGGGCTATCCAACCAAGCACTTAGCATGTTCTTTTGAATAAGTTACCTATAGAAAAAATTCCTTCAAATACATGCTACTAGGATACACATCCAACAGTCAATAAACACAACACACATCAATAACAACATCAACAAGATCTCTTTGAACTGGTCTTCACTTGACATCAATGACTAGACTTGAAATCAATGACAACAATTATTAACTTGCTCAATAAGGAGTGTCATCATCTTCTCCGAAAATATCATAGCTCCTCAATAAGGGTGTCCTAGTGCACTTAAGTGAAAGCCCAAAAGGGAAACCTTCACACATGTGGGTGGATCATAAGTCATGTCGACTTTTGAATGTGATCAGTATCAAGGAATGCAACATGGTAGGAGAGACATCAATCCAAACTACACTTAAAATTCACATTGATTTTGCCTCACCTAATCATTCTTCTGAGTAGCTATACAATGAAGTTGGAGGGTTCAAAGGCTACCATTGGACCCAGTGTACTCAGTACTAAATCCATGAAGAATTATGGAATGTTCCTATTTGGTGGTTTATTTTTATGGGGAGGATTGGTAAAGCTACTATGTGAATAGGAAAAAGCTTGGAGGTGAGCCTGAGTTTCCCTCATCAACTTGAAGAACTAGGCCCTCCTAGCATGGTCTCTTCTCTCCTCTACATTTCATTTATCTGTTGTTGGACAATTCATAACAATTTTTTTCATCTCTAGAAGGTCTTCATAGGTGGTGGAACTCACTTAGTCATGCAAGAGGTTTCTCTCTCATGTTGTCACTACCGACATCTTAAAGTGTACAACATTTTTATGCCTCCATGTAACATAATCGTTGTTTAGTTTCTCTTTGGTTTATTACGTGTGTGGTCTACTCTGCTAGGAGCTTTATTGCCTTTATTTCTTCCTTTCCTATGTTTTTTTCCTAGACTCTTATTTGTCCCCACCACCCTCTCCATTTAAGCATTGTGTTCTCTGTCTTCCCTGTCATCCTATTATCCCCTTCCCATTCCCCATATTGTCAAGTGATTTTCACATCTTCTTCACTCATTCCCATATCACCTTTCGATTTGAATCTATGTCATGACAAAGGGCTTATTCGAGGAGGGGTGTTGGAATCCTTGGTACTCATAGAAACACCTAAATTCAACACCGAGCCCAAGCTTTAGCTTATAGATATCCTGGGCATATACCACTCATTTCCCAGCATGAAATTATTTACATTGAACATGAAATTGTGGATGAGAGAAATGATGTCCTAGACTCATAGGTCTCAAAATAAGAGGAAAATTGGGTTCCATATTTTAAAATGCTGAGAGTGTGTCAAAACTAGTATCTTCATATCGCCAATCTATAATGGCACCTCAAGCACCTATTGGGCAAGGCCTTATTTGATCACAACAAAAGTTGTGATGTGATTCTCCTTTGCATGGAGGAGTTGCACATGTTTTACCAAATTAAGGATGAGTTCATGTAAAGAATGGAAGTTTTCATCCTCCACACAAAGACCCACCACCACTATTCCAGCTTGTGCATCCTTCTCTAAATAACTAGCTTCATCATGGTATCATGCAACTAGAACCTATCTTTTTAGATTATATGTTATCTAGTTAATATGTTTTCTTCTCTAGTTTGACATAGTTTTCATGGCTTTGATGCCAATGTTTTGTAATGAAAACACCTTCTACATCAAGCACAACAAGCTTGTTTTGATGAACTCAATATTGAGCCCTAATTATTGCCTCTAGTCTAGTTTCCAAATTGGAAAATTAGGGCTAATTGGGTGTCATCCAAGCATATATATTGTACTTATTTTCTCAATTAATATAATATTTAAAGGTTATATATATGTATATATATATATATATATATATATATATATATATATATAGATATATATATATATTATATATATATATATATATATATCTTAATTTAAATGAAAAAACACACATACAATAAAATAAAAATAAAAAATAAATTAATAAGAATAATAAATTATATATAATCTATATCCTAAATCTAGTTATCCCAATTGGGATAAAGAAGTATTATAATCATAGACATGGAGGACCTTGTCTACATTGACTATCCCTCGATGTTGCAACATCTTTCTTCCCTGTGCCTCCCCATTGTTGTGGTAGGAGGTATAGGAGGGAAAAAAAAGTGGTAGCTAGGGACCATAACCTCCATCAGCGTTTGCTCAACAAAAACTCAAATCTGGTTAAGGATTTAGATTGATGTAAGAACAAAGGAACTTCTTCCCTCTTGTCATTCAGTCGTAAAACCCCTAGTAGTTGTATCCCTAAGGCATCCATTAACCCAAAATTTGAGGTCCATCCGAATTGCAGTGGTGAATATATCCAGTACAAGCAAGACCATGCCCTAAATGGAAAATTCCTTGGAATATGGCCTTCGAAAAAAACATCGTTTTACTGGATTCATAAAATATGGAAGTCGAAGGTTCATATAAAGTTGAAATTAGGGGAAAAGGATTTCTTCACTATCATCTTCGACAATACAGAAGACAAGACCCAAACTTTGAAAATGGCCCCTACTTCTTTAACTTTGCAGGACTGTACCTGTGATTTTGGATAAAGAGATTTGTCCTAGATAAAGAATATTTTACAATGTCCCTAGTCTGGATCACAACATACTGCATACCATGGGAATTATGGGATAAGGATATATTAGTAGGATTTGACAACACCTTGCGAAATTTTAACAAAGCTTCAAAATCCATAAAACAAGATAGGTGCATTTCCTATGCTTGCAGATGTGTTTATATGAATATATCATAGCCTCTATCAAAATCCATTGATTTCTATTATCAAGATGAATTATGGAAACAAACCCTAGACTATGAGCACATACCTTTCTGATGGCAATGATGCCATGAATATGGCCATATCTATTGAAATTTTCCACTCTTGATCCTTGCGTCACCCCCTAATCAAACCCAAGTCTCATATCAGGAGGGTTTCATTAAACCATTAGGTAGATATCATGGAGCTAATTAATCCTAGATTCCACCACGCCCTGGTAAATCCCATGCTCTTAGCAGCAACTTTGATGCTCTTACCTTCAATGAAACATTATCTCCTCCTAAGATCAATCCCCCCAAGATTTGGAAATGTCAGAATCGTTAGTAGCTAAAACATCCACTGAAAACACCTCAAGTCTATATGCAAATCCTATTAGAAAATTAAATATTACAGAGCAATGGAACACATAAAATATTGCGGAAACATAAACACATAAAACAAGAGAGACATAGATATATGTGGTTAACCCAATTTGGGCTACGTCCATGAAGAAACAACCAGTCCTTCCTTTTATATTATCCAACAAAATTAAGAGATACAACCTACAATAGATCCATTGAAATTTCCTCTTCGCTCTCAGACAATCTTCTCTCCCTTTCTCACTCAGAATACACATATACACAGTCGCAATACAATTCCCTCATATAAATCGAGGAGTTTCCTTTTAGGGTAAAAAAAACCTAAATTAAAAATAACATCTATTGCATATCATTGCACACCCCCTGGACCCCCTTGAAAATGATTAAATGGGAAACATTGCATCCCTGTTAGGAACTGGGGTCCAACCCGATGATACCTTTGAATAAAGAAGAGAATCAAGATTCACACCCAATAATATCCCACTTGGAGATTGATTATAGAAACCCCATCACTGCTTCATTTGTTGGACAATGATTCCACTTTGGACCTGGTTGTTTCTCATCTTCATCATCATACTTGAAGATCAATTGAAACCGAGTAGAATCTCAGTTTCTCCTTGGTTACAACTTTTGTTGACATATCTGCAGGATTCTAGCTAGTGTGTATCTTTTCTAGCTTCGACTGTCCATCTTCCAACACTGGCCGTATGAAATGGTACTTGAGATGTATATTTTTAGTCTTGGAATGAAATGTTGAGTCCTTTGCAAGACAAATGGAACTATGGATGTCACTGTATAACCTGCCCATCTCCTGCTTCTTACCCAATTCATCCATAAACCTTTGCAACCAAATTATTTCTTTACTAGCCTCTGTAGCGGCAACATACTCCACTTTCGTCATTGAAAGTGAAACAACACTTTTCATTTTTGAAACCCAACTAATAGTTGTTCCAGCTATAGTAAACACATACCATGTGGTTCTCCTCATGTCATCTCTATCACCTTCCATATCTCCATCAACATATTTTTGTAGAGCAATGTTCGAACCACCAAAGCATAATTCTTGATTTGTGGTACCTCTCAAATGCCCGAGAATCCACTTCACTACCATCAAATGTTCTTTTCCTAGATTTTTCATGTACTTTCTTACAAATCCCACTGCATGTGCAATATCAAGCCTTGTGCGTATCATTGCATACATTAAGCCTCCAACTGCGGATGCATATGGAGCTTTAGACATATAATTCATCTCTTCCTAAGTCTTGGGACACATCTCCTTACTTAGTTTGAAATCGCTAGCCAAAGGTGTACTAACTGGTATTGCATTCTGCATATTAAATCTTTCCAACACCTTTTGTATGTACTCACTCTGAGACAATGTTAATTTGTTATTTTTCCTATCTCTAATTATTCTCATACCAAGGATTTGTTTTGCAGCACCCAAATCCTTCATTGCAAATGAATTTACCAATTTTCCTTTGAGGACATTTATTTCCTGCATGTTAGACCTTACAATAAGCATGTAATCTACATACAATAACAATATAATGTAGCCTCCATCATTTTTCATTTTGAGATAAACACAATGAGCAGAGTGACATCTAGTATAACCTTGATCAGACATAAACCTGTCAAATTTTAGATACCACTACCTTGGAACCTATCACTAGTATTATAGGGACCTAACATACAAGCTCTTCTTCAACCTGCACACTATTTTCTCCTTCCCTTTGACCGCATACCCTTGTGGTTGCTGCATATACATCTCTTTCACCAAATCCCCATGGATAAAGGTCATATTTACATCTAAATACTCAAGATGAAAATCTTTTGTTGCTACTAGACATAAAATAGTTCTAATTGAAGTCATTTTAACAACATGAAATTTTTTTCATCAAAGTCTATAACTTTCTTCTATGAACACCCCTTCACCACAAGTCTATATTTATACATTTTCCTACCTCCATCTTCTTCCTTCAACCTGTAAACCCATTTATTCTACAATGTTGTTTTACTTGTAGGAAACCTAACTAAGTCCCAATATTGGTTATGTACCAAGGAGTCCATCTCTTCTTTCATGGCTATCTCCCACTTATTCTTGGTTTCTATATGCATTGCTTCTTTATAACATTCTGGTTCACCAAAATCAGTCAACAATACATAATATAATGAAGGAGAGTATCATTTAGGGGGTATACTTATCCTGGTAGATATTATAACATTGATCCAGGTGGATCTTGGTGGCCACCCACCAATTCCACTTGGACCCCCACTATTATTTCTTTCAGTCTTTCTGTTTCCTTAATTGTAGCATAGTTTACTATTTTTAGCAGTTTTTCGGGTCCCAAAATTCTAGAGCCATTTTGAGGCCCTAAATGACGTTTCTTTGGCATCGAACTACTAGCAATTTTCTACCTACAATTATCTTTTATGTCGTATTCCTCGGAGAGATATATCCAACGGGGTATCATGCGTGTCAAACGGAGATAATATGACCAAGTGGTGACCCTGGGAAGTTGGTTGTCCAACTAACCCCAACGGGCCCCATAAAATCTTGGTTTACATCTCCTTGGGTTAGGGTTTTGGTTGTTTAGGGTTTTCTCTTATTGTTAAATAATAAAAAAGGACCTTGAGCCTCATTGTAACAAAGTTCAGAGGCATGTAGCCACCACATCTCTTCTCAGAAATAATCTACCATCGCCCAAGCTAGTTTATTTCCATTTTTGTATGTAAGCATATTTCAATACTTTACATCAATGAACTGAAGTGATATTTCTATTGCATCTTTGTATTCATGGTCATATCTGTAATTTGTTGTGTTCCTATTTAAATCTGGATCAATGGTATCAAAGTGGTTTGCTCTTTCTCTATTTTTCTTTGCGTGTCCCCAACAAGGTCGGGATATAAGGAGTTAGGGATTGAACTGGTCAAGACTTTGCAAGACCAACCTCGCAAATCCTGATGGCCTCCCATGACGAATGAAAAGAAATATGAGGGGACAGGAGATCCTATCAAAATCTTGCTCGAAGAGGCCCTCGAGCGACAAAGGAATGCGATGATGGAAAACTTTGCCCAGATTCTTCAGTGGCTAACTGGGGGTGACACATCTACTTCTAGTAGCTACTTTGGAAGAGCCACACCCTTTAAGGTACAAGTTAACTTTGACATTCCCATATTTGAGGGTTAGATAGATGCAAACACTGTAGATAAATGGTTAATCTGTTAGAAGGGTATCTTTTTGTTCATGATTTTTCCATCCAGAAAAAGATTAATTTCGCTCTTCTCAAAGCCGCCCCCCACGTCAAGGACTGGTGGGAAACCTACTACAAGTAGAAGGATTAAAGTACGGCCTCACTATTTTCAGCTGCACCCACTTGGAATTCATTCCGAAATGCCATCAAGGAGTAGTACTACCCTGTCGGAAGCTGTGAGGATTAATACATAAAGTGGACCACGTTGCGGCAGGGAAGGGACCAAGACGTGCCAAAGTTTACCAATATTTTTCATACCCTTCACACAAAGTTAGGTATCAAGGGTCCTGAGCAACATTTGGTACTCAATACCGTGGCTTCGTACATAGGTACATCCAGGACAAGATGGAGTTCTTGGGCATCTCCTCGCTCGGCACGGTGTACCAGTAGACAGTCAAGATCGAGCATAAGTTTAAATAGAAGAAGCGATACTTTGGATCTACAAATCCGAAGCAAGGGAAAGGTGACCCTAAACCACTGAACAAAGGACAAAGCCAAGGCGGGGTGGCCCAGGACAACCGGCCAAAGCCACATGAAAAGAACAACATCATGAAGCCGAAGAAGGACACGGGAAAATGGTGTGAGTTCCATAAGGGATCCACTCACAACACAAGTGAGTGTCGGACCAAGCAGTCAATAATGGATGAGCTAAAGTCTGTGGAATCAGATGCATGTTCCGACTCTGAGTCAGAACCCGACAAGGGGAATGACAAAGGGAAGCAGATTATTGATGCAGAGCCCAACGCCACCGTTGCCACCACAAATATCTAGAAGGAGGAACCCGAAGATCCTGAGGAGGAGGAGCACCTCTTCCATTCCCAGATGTGGGTAAAGGGTTCCCCACTACAGTTCATTGTCGACAACAGGAGCCAAAAGAACCTCATTTCAGCAGAGGTCATGAAGCAGCTGGGCTTACCAACCATCGCACATCCACAACTATACACCATCAGGTGGCTTCACCAAGGATGAGATCTTTGCGTGAGCCAGCAGTGCCACCTTCCATACAACATCAAGCCCTTCACGAATGATGTATTATGTGACGTTGCTCCCCTTGATGTTTGTGTTGTATTATTAGACCAACCATACTTGTGGAAGCAACATGTTATGTATGAGTCAAGGCCTCGTGTTGTTATTGTTACTTTGGGAAATAAGTTGTACAGGATATCGGAGGTAGCACTGCCTACTGCCATCTCTTTGGTTACTGCAAAACAATGCAGTAAGCTCATTTCCAAAGCTAGGAAATTTGTTTTCCTAATGATACACCCTCAAGGAAAGAAGAAGATGGTGGCCACAACCTCTAGACAGGGTCCCTCTGCATGACCACAATAGATGGACAAGGTGGTGGAGGAGTATGAGGACATATTCACCTCCCCTATAGGGGTGCCTCTGCACTGTCAGGTCAAGCACTCCATAAATCTAACCCCATGCCCAATGGACAAATCTATTGGCACTCTATTCTGGAGAACGATGAAATCAAGAGGAAGATTTAGGAATTACTACAAAAAGGTCACATCCGATCAAGTTCATTGCCCTGTGGGAGCCTGATCATGTTGGTACAGAAGAAGGATGGGACTTGGAGACTCTATATTGACTATCGGGTGTTGAACAAGATCACTGTCCGGAATAGGTACCCGATCCCACGAATTGATGACCTTCTCAACCAACCGAAGGGGGGGGGGGGCGAATATTTCAGCAAGATCGACTTGAAGCCAGGATATCACCAAGTACCAATCAAACCCTCCGATGTGTGGAAGATTGCATTCAAAGCCAAGGAGGGCCTTTTCGAATGGTTGGTTATGCCTTTAGGTTTGATGAATGCTTCTACAACCTTCATGAGGCTGATGGATGACATCTTATGGCCATTCACCAACTCATTTGTTGTGGTATACTTGGATGACATCCTGATCTTCAGCCATAGTTGGGAAGAGCACCTCCATCACATCCGACAGGTTCTCCAAACACTGTGACAACATAAGCTATGGGCCAATTTGGAGAAATGCACTTTTGGAATGACCCAAGTTCAGTATCTATGATATATTATTAATGAATGGGGGGTGCATGTGGATCTAGCCAAGATCCATTTCATTCAGGATTGGCCAACTCCAACCACTCTGACAGAGCTCCACAGCTTTATGGGTCTTGCCAATTTCTACCGTAGGTTCGTGTTGGGATTATCTCATATCACTTGGCCCTTGAGTCAAGTCACCAAGGGAGGAGTGAAAGAAAAATTCTTTTGGTCTAAATCTCAATAGGAGGCATTCACAAAGTTGAAAAATCACCTCTGCTTTGTTGGGTGCAAAGCCTGATTATCTTTTGTATTCAAAGGTTTCAGCCGAATGTATACCCCAGGAATATTGTACAACCCTCCACGTGGGGGGGTACGGGGGGGGACTTGTCCCCCCCGCGGGGGTTCGGGGGGGTTGATCACCCCCGGCTAGGGGATTCGGGGGTCAGCGGTCCCCTGGCGGGGACTCGAGGGCAGCGCCCCTGAAGCTAAAAACAAATGTAAAATTTCCTTGTAAAAGTCTAGTAATTTCTAGTCAATCTAGGTCATTCATTAGGTGGATGATCTGATGGTAGAATTTTAATTTAGGGTTTTTTTCCCTAGAAGGAAACCCCTCACTATATATGAGGGAATTGTTTTGCGTCTATCAGATTTGTATTCTGAGTGAGGAAGAGAGTGGAGATTGAGAGAGAAGAGGGAGTTATAGCGGATCTGTTATAGGTCATATCTCTTCAGTTTGTTGGATAATATAATAAAAGAAGGACTAGTTGTTTCTCCGTGGACGTAGCCCAAACTGGGTGAACCACGTATATCTGTGTCTCTCTTGTTTTATGCATTTTCTATGTTTATATTTTTGCAATATTTTATGTGTTCCATTGCTATGTAATATATAATTTTCTAACATGCTCGACACCAGTGCTCGCATTACCAGACTTGCAAAAACCATTTGAGATCGAGATAGATGCCTCTGACTATGCTATTGGGGCAGTCCTTACTCAACACGGGCATCCAGTGGCATATCATAGTGAGACACTTTCAAACACAGTCTGGAAGTATCCCACTTATGACAAAGAGATGTATTCCATTGTACAGGGCTACCGACAATGGAAGCATTACATTTTGGGGAAGGAAACGGTCATCCACACAGACCACCAGCCCCTGCAGTTCATACAGATGCAAGGGAAGTTCCAGAATGATCACCATTAGAAGTGGTCCACATACCTACAATAGTTCAATTTGAATATCAAGTATAAGAAGGGCAACACCAATAATGTTGCAGATTGCCTCAGCTGACCACTGATCATGGCGTCAACCACCGTGCTCAACTCTTGTTGGCACGAGACTTCTAATAGGCCACTTCTCTACAAAAGCGACCTAGAATTTGGCCACACATACGTGATGCTCTTGGAGGGTTAGCATGTTCCATAGTTTCACCTCCAAGATGTCCTGTTATGCCACCTGAGTCACCTTTGTGTTCCTTCAAGCGAGCATACCAAGATGATTTGCGAAGCGCACTATAGTCGAGCTGTTGGGCATTTCAGAGTCGAGAAAATGGTGGCAGTACTACAAAAGTATTTCTATTGGCCTAATCTTCGACAGGATGTCGAGAATTACATTAGATCCTACATTGCTTGCGCCATTTCCAAACAAACCATCAAGAAGAAATGCCTTTATACTCAACTGCCTACCCTAATCAACCATGGGAATCCATCTCCATGGATTACATGTTAGGCCTTCCTTCTACTAAGCATGGAAACGATTGTGTTTTTTTGGTCATCGACAGATTCTCGAAGATGGCCATTATGGTGGCTTACAAGATAAATATCACAACAGAAGCCATTGCTAAACTCTTCTTTGAACGTGTGTGGGTACACTTTGGGATCCCATAATCTGTCATCTCAGATCAGGATAGCAGGTTCCTTAGTGCATTTTGGTCCAATCTCTGGTCAATGCTGGACACCAAGCTCACTAAGTCGACAAGTTTCCATCCCCAAACTGATGGCCAGATAGAGGTCGTCAACAGGATGAACGTACACGTTATGCGCATGTAAAACTCAAAGCATCCATGCACATGGGATGACAACCTCCCCTATCTCTAGCACAGCTATAACCGAGCACTCCACAGCTCGACTGGCCACAACCCCTTTCAGGTGGACTTGGGATTCCAACCACTATATCCCATTGATGTGGCCATGCCATTTGTAGCTACTTAGGTAGATTTAGCTCATGTCCAGTCCAAAATTGATAAGGCAAACAACTTCATTGAGCACATCCAATGTATCCGCCAGCAGGTACATGAAATTCTGGAGAAATCAAATGCCAAGTACAAGTAGCAACATGATCAACATCGGGTGCCACACAAGTTTCAGGTGGGCGACAAAGTCTGGTTGCATTTGCAAAAGGAACGCCTTACCGGAGCCTAACGGAAACTCAGACAACTCTGATATGGTCCTTACACCATTACCAAGGTTGTGGGAGACAATGCATTTGAGCTTAGCATTCCCCCATTCCTTGGCCTCTACCCAGTGTTCAATGTTTACCGCCTTCGACCATACTTCCCACCATTGCTAGACACATCAAACATTGCAGAACAATTCACACCTACATAGTTAAATCCAGATCCCATGGAACAAGCCACAATTGATTGAATCGTGGACATGCAAATCAAGCACACTCACCAACAGAAGATCCAACTGTATCAAGTTTTCAAAGTAGGCCAACTCCTTCACACAGGCAAGTGGCTCACTAGGGACCAAGTTCAGCAGAAGTTTCCCCATCTCATGGAGGAACTCAATGCAAAGGGGGCCATTGCTTCTTAAGGGGGAAGGAATGATCCACGTGGATCTTGGTGGTCACCCCCCAATTCCACTTGTACCCCCACCATTGTTTCTTTCATTTTTTAGTTTCCTTTATTGTAGCAGATTTTACTATTTTTAGCAGTTTTTCAAGTCCCAAACTTTCGGAGCCATTTTGAGGCCCTAAATGACATTTTCTTGGCATCAGACCACTAGTGATTTTATACCTAAAAATGTCTTTCCCATCATACTCCTCAGAGAGATCTTTCCAATGGGGCATCATACATGTCAAATGAAGATAATATGACCACGTCATGACCCTGGGAAGTTGGTTGTCCAACTAACCCGAACGGGGCCCATAAACTCTTGGTGTTACATCTCCTCGGGTTAGGGTTTTGGTTGTTTAGGGTTTGCTCTTATTTTTCAATAATAAAAAAGGCCCTTGAGCCTCATTGTAACGGAGTTCAGAGGCATGTAGCCACCACATCTCTTCTTAGAGATAAGCTACCATCACTCGAGCTAGTTTATTTCCATTATGTTTGTAAGCATATTTTAGTACTTAACATCAATGAAATGAAGTGTTATTTCTATTGCATCTCTGTATTTATGGTCATATCTGTAATTTGTTGTGTTACTATTTAAATCCGGATCAAACACCACTTTCAGGTGTTTTAGGTGCCTATTACTATTGTGGTTGTTTTTGTGGCTATTGATCATTATGATTTTCAAACACCTTTACTTTTTTTGTGATTTCATCAAGCATTGTGTATTCTTTGTTTTCTTTTTCTTGTTTCTTTTCCTGCATCTAATCCTTATGCAAGACCCTTTCACTGAATATGACAAATCTACTCCTAATGATTTTTTTTTATTTTCATAATCATATAAGCGATAACCAAAATCATTAACACCATATCGAATAAAGGTACATTTCTTTGATTTTTCCTCAAGCTTTGTTCTATTTTCTTTATTAATGTGGACAAAGGTTTCACAACCCAAAGTCTTTAAAAATGAGTAGTTTACCTTTTTACATGTCCATGCCTCCTCTGGGATACCACCATCCAAGGAACTTGAAGGCCCTCTGTTTATTAGATAAACAATAGTATCTGAAACATCTATCCAAAATTGTAATGGAAATCATGCATGAAATCTCATGCACCTTGCACGCTCCATGATTGTCATGTTCATCCTTTCCGACACACCATTTTCCTGTGGTATTCTTGGAACTGCCTTCTCTTTGCAAATTCCATTATCTGAACAATACTTATCAAACTCTTTGCTACAATATTCACCTCCATTGTCTGATATAAGACACTTCAACTTCTTTCCTGTCTCATTCTCAACCAAAGCTCTCCATTTCTTGAAAGTATCAAATACATCAGATTTATTTCGAATACAATAAATCCAGGTTTTCTTGGTTGCATCATCAATAAAAGTAACATAATAGTGAGAGACACTGAGAGATGATAACTGAGCAGGTCCCCATGTATTTGTATGCACAAGCTCTAATTTTTTGCTATTCTTTTCTTTACCAACTTTGAGAAATTTGACTCTCTTTTGTTTTCCATAAACACAATTCTCACAGAAATCCAAATCAGCATGCTTCAAACCTAGCAACAAATTTCTTGAGTGAAGAATTTGCATCCCCTTCTAACTCATGTGACCGAGCCTATGATGCCACAATGTTGTATCTTCTCCTATGGAGGTTAAAGCATTAACATAATTATAAATACCATTACATAAATACAATGTACCAACCTTTTCTCCTTTTTCTATTACTAGGGCTCCTTTAGTGACCTTCCAAGTTTTATCTATAAAAGTAATCACATAACCTTCACCTCCCAACTACCCTATTGAGATTAGATTTTTCTTTAAATCTAGTACATGTCTTACCTCCTTTAATAGCCATTGGTTTTCATTCTACTGTTTTATAAAAACCTTACCCATTCCAATGATTTTACAGGGTTTATCATCACCCAGACAAACTTGTCCAAAATCTCCTTGAACATAATCATGAAAATGTTTCCTATTAAGTGTGGCATGGAATGAGGCCCCTGAATCTACCACCCAGGCATCAATAATATTTTCTAATGAAAGAATCAAAGTATCTTGTAACACATCACCTATCACATTCGCTTCATGATTGTTTTCTTATATGTGTCTCCTTCTTTTCCCTTCCGAGACTTACAGTCTTTCTTCAAGTGTCCTTTCTTCCCACATTTCCAACACATTATACCTTATCTAGACTTGGATCTGCCTTTCTTGACTTACTGCAATATCCTAGGCTCTTTCCTCTTTCCATTTTTCTTCTCCAAGTCTCGACAGTCAAAGCATTACCTTATGTCTCACCAAAGATTTTTCGTCGCATTTCCTTGCTAAGGATGGCACCAACAATATCATCAAACTTTAAAGTACTAGATCCAGAGATAGAGTTCCTAATGGCCATAGCTAAACCATTCCAACTTTCTGATATTGAGCACAGAAATAACGGAGACCTAACTTCATCATCAAAATTTACCTGCACAGAACTTAACTGACTCGTAACCATATTAAATTCATTGAAATGATCAACAACAAATCCACCTTCTAACATCTTCATATTAAATAAATGATTCATAAGAAATACCTTGTTTGAGGCTGAGGGCTTTTCATATAGTTTGGCCAATGCCATCATTAAATCCTCTGTTGTCATTTCCTTTGAAATATTAAAGGCTACCAACGCCGCTAGGCACAACCATATTATTCAAAGTGCCTTACAGTCAAGAATCTCCCATTCTTTGTTTGTCATACTCATCAGTTTCTTTGTTTTTCTGTTCAATGGTAGGTACAATTTTTTTTGATACAAATAATCTCTCATTTTCATCTTCCCTGACTGGTAGTTTTGGTCGTTAAATTTCTCGACCCTAAACCTACCATCTTCTGCCATTTCTCCCACTTGAACCAGGGACCCTTCTCTCCTGAGCATTTATTAGCCAAATAGACCTTCAGCTCTGATACTAGTTGTTAGAAAATTATATATTATAGAGAAATGGAAAACATAAAATATTGTTGAAACACAAACACATAAAACCAATAAAACAAGAGAGAAACATATATGCGCGGTTCACCCATTTTGGACTACACCCATGGAGAAACAGACAGTTCTTCCTTTTATATTATCCAACAAAATGAAGAGATATGACCTTCACCATATCCATTTTAATTTCCTCTTAGCTCTCACACAATCTCCTCTCTCTTTCTTGCTCATAATACACATATACACATCCACAATACAATTCCCTCATATAAATTGATTGATTTCCTTCTAAGGAAAAAACCCTAAATTAAACATAACTTCTACCATCAGATCATTGGCCTAATGAAAGGCTCAAATTTACTACGAAATTAAAATATTTTACAAGGCAATATTTCATCTATTTTTAACTTCGAGGACACCACCCATGAACATCCGCTGGGGGGGTTCCTATAAAATCATCGTCAACCCCCCACTAGATCCCCTTGATGGCAATTAAATGGTTGGCATTGTCGCCTCATTAGGAATCGGGGTCCAACGCGCCAATACCTATAAATAAAGAAGATAATTAGGCTCCACACCCAACAAATCCTACCGATCTTATGTCTCATATGTTGAACTCCACAGGTCCCACCCCTGCACATACCCTTGAAGGAACTCATAAGATGGATCTAGGATCTCTATATCTTCCCAATCTTGCCAAATCTTGGAAGGATAAAGATTCCAATTCCATCCTAGAACATCAAGTAAAAATTATAAGAAAATTCATTCTCAAATCATGGAAACAGGCTTAAAAAGCCTCAATAGGCCAACCCAAGACTAACCTATTGGGAGTGCATGCCCAACCTATGAAAGAATAAGCAAAAATCCACAAGGATGCGAAGAAAAAAAGGTAGGAAATCTAATCAATAGATCTTGGATGAATTAGGAGACATTCTAGTTAACTCAGTCTAGATCAAGATAATATTAAAGGTCTTTCCCTCCTCCAATACCCCCTCCCCCCCCCAATCCCCCCACTCATGAAGAACATATCATGGAACATCAAAGCCCTCAATTAGAAAGGAAAGCAAAGGCTTCTAAAATATAAGTGGATTTTAGAACATCGCACCTTTATAATGATGTAAGAAACCAAAACTTCTATAGATGTCATTAACAAACTAATAGAAAAATGGGGTAGAAGATGCCAATCAATTTCTATATATAGATGCCTAGGGTCAATCAGGCGATCTATCCAGTATATGGAAATCAGAAGAGGTATCCATTCTAAATATGTTTTCCACATTTAGAGTTCTTATAGTTCAATTCTAACTCATTGGATCTGTTGACAGCTACCTTCTGTCTAATGTTTATGGGCCCTCATTTCCTAGAGAAAAGGAGGTCTTCCTCTTTACCCTTCAATGAATTAACCTCCTCGTTGACCTAGCCCCTTGGATATTGGGTGAGGACTTCAATTTGATAAATTCACTCGAAGAAAAGAAAGGGACAATTCTCAAGCTTGAGGAATATGCAACTCTCTTCTAGGATGTCATGAATCAAACTAATATTCTATATCTTACCCCCTTCAATGGAACATATAATTGGAATAACCATTGTGGGGGAGCTCAACAAATTTTCTCAAATCTAGATCGATTCTTGATCTTAGAAATCATCATGTGCAATGATATCTTCATGGAAGCCTTCATCCTCCCCAACCACGACTCAAATCATTGGTTGGTCAACCTTGATATCAAAATCAAAGACTGACCAAAAAATAGGTCGTTCCATTTGGAACTCTTCTAGATTCAGTGCCCAAAGTTTCCAACAACTATCTAGGAATGGTGGGAATATTTTCCCCTCATAGAAGGATCGGTTATATATTGGCCTTAGAAAAAACTGCATCACATGAAAAATCATCTCAAAACCTAGAATAAAGAGAAATTAGGCAATATTATACAATCCAAATAATGCCTTGAAGTGTAGATGGATAAAATACAACAAGAATCCATTCTATATGGAATATTTGATAACCTTATAAGGGAGGAATATTGCATCCTATCTCAACTTGAAGAGTGGCAAAAGAAAGAAGAAATTATATGGCAACAAAAATTCAAAATAATATGGTTGAAAGAGGGAGAAAGGAACACTGCCTTATTCCATAACTCGATGATTCAGCATCACCATCACAACCGTATATTGTCAATGTGAAACTAGGATGGCTCTAAAGTCTAAGATCATCAATACATGTCCTATGAGATGATATGTTATTTCAAAGACATTTTAACCAATCCAATGCCAAATAG
Organism: Pinus taeda; assembly: GCA_000404065.3. Lineage (NCBI taxonomy): Eukaryota > Viridiplantae > Streptophyta > Pinopsida > Pinales > Pinaceae > Pinus > Pinus taeda. The sequence continues at coordinate 192,942 of APFE030813335.1, read as the reverse complement.
AATGGAATCCATCTATAAAATTACAAATAATGCTCCCCCCCTTGTCACTAAAGAAAAAAATGAGGCACTGCTATAAGAAATCATCATCAATGAAGTGTAATCCATGGTGAATTCTATGACTCACAAAAAAACTCTGGGCCTTGATGGATTCACAACCAATTTTTTCCAATTTTGTTAGCCCATTGTTAGCAAAGACCTCTAGGAAGATATGGAAGAATCTAAGCAATTGAATACCATTCTAAGATCATCAAATGCAACTTTATTTACCTTGATTCCAAAAAGATACAAGGTAGAAGATCCAAGTGGCTCCATTCCCATAACTCTACGCAACGTAGTTTACAAGGTGATCACAAAATTCACTTCCAATCATATTCTTCCAAGGTTAATATCAATAGATAAAATAGGCTAAATGGAAGCGTGCTAAATCATGGATGGAATCATGATTGTGCATGAAACCATCCACTCTCTAAAATCCACCAAAAAAATTGCATGTTGGTCAAGCTAGATCTCTCAAAAGCTTTTGACAAGCTCAACTGGCATTATCTCTTCCAAATCCTTCTTTCTTTTGGCTTTGATCATGAATGGATTTATGGATCAAGAATCTTGTTACCTTAGCCTTTTTCTCCATCTTACTCAATGTATCCCCCACCAATCCTTTTTAGGTTTCTCGAGGTATCAAGCAGGGAGACCCCATTAGAGAATTTTTTAGGTCAAACATGGGCCTCAAAACAAAAATGTACAAAAAAAATCAAATTTATAAGAACTAATAGGATTCAATATGATGATGTCAACCATGGGGGATGATTCACCATTTTTGGAGTAAAAAGGTAAAAAGATAAAAATAACAATAATAATAATAATAAAACTACTTTTTCAACTTGTATATTCAACTTATCTCCCTACAATTTTACTCAAATTTTGAGCAGGAGCACTTTTTGGATGCATAATTCAATTCTACATCGGATAAGTACCCATGTTTCATACTTTCAATGGACCCTACTACACAAAAAATGTGAAATACATGAAAAAATGTGATTGCAATCATGTTCTTTCATGTATTTTACATTTTCATATAGTAGGGTCCATTAAAATATGCAACATGGATACTCCTTGGCTTCAAAATTAAATTCCACATCCAACGAGTTCTCCTGCTCGAAATTTGAGTAAAATCATAATGAGATAAGTTGAAAAAAAAAAAAAAAAAAAAAAAAAAAAAAAAAAAAAAGAGTAGTTTTTTCTATTTTCGCTCCAAAACTTGATGAGGTGATCTAATATTATTCTATTATTTCCACTATTATTTTATATTATTCCTTAAGAGACCGATTTTAGAACTCAAAATTTCTCTAATGTGTCATTGTTTCTCTTCATTTTAGTAAAAAAAACCTTGATCGAGCCATGAAGACATCCATTTAAAAAAAAAAGATTAAATGCTTGAGACTGTTTGAGGAGGACCTCCCTTTTTCACATTAGAAATTTGTAGATGAAATTATAGGTATGGGTGTCCCTACGGTCTAAAACTTTTCTAGTCTATCAGGTTTGGCCGTCAATAGAGCCACATTACAAGTCTTCTTCTTTAACCATTTGTTGGTTGTACAAAGATAAATTGCTAGGCTTATTGGTTTTCAAATCAGTAAGCTACCATCCAAGTACTTAGGAGCCCCCCTAGTTGAAATATCTTTCAAGAACAACATATGGGAAAACCTCATCACAAAAATCAATAGTATGCTCACATGTTGGACCTTTTTCTCACTAAATATGGCAGGTAGACTCATTCTTCTCAAATCGGTCTTGCAAGCTCTCCCCATGTATCTTTTCTCAGTTCTTATCTCTCCCTCTTCCATCCTCAGATCCATTCTTAATTAATACATATTAAAACAACTCAGACAAATATATAAAACCAGACACAAAATATATTGGCGGAAAAAGGCAGAAGCCTGATGCTTCCTCAGGTATTCACTCTCATTATTATTCAAAAAATTGAATATAATGTTACAAATAAATAGATGAGAGATAGTGTTCTCAAGATAGTGTGTGCTATATTAGACACTTTTGGTTGAGATAATTTCTCACCAGACACACACAAATATAGGAGTTACCTAAACTAACTCCTATCTTAGAGGAACAACCCAAGAGTTAGGCACAAATACCTAAATTGGAATATTTAATTAATTTATTTATTTTTGGATTTATTATTGTTTTTATGAGAGAGGCTAACATTCCCCCCTTCAATGATAAATCCAAAATAAGAACGAGGAACCATCTTCCAAGTTCTCATGTTGATCCTTAAATATATTGCCTGAAAAAACCGCCAAATTTGGATGCTGAAGAAACTGCAATATGAAGAGACTGAGTCAGCTGCATGACTGATTCATCTCAGAAGGACGCTTGACAACTCCATCATGTGCTAAGCCGCAAAAGGATCCAATTGTCCTTTGCTTGAAAATAGCATTCGGTGTCCACTGACACAATTTGATGAATGCCCACTGGCGTATTTGCTGATGATAATCGCCCACTGGCTGAAGATGTCGAAAAAAAACTCAATCTTGCTTTTGCTATGATGAAAGCTACTCACTGCTGCTTTGGTTGTCGATCGCCCACTGGCGAATTTGCTGATGCTCACGGCTGATGACAAATGCCCACTGGCTGACGAAGATGCCCACTGGCTGCTTCGCTGATGTTGTCGAGACTTTCAGTCTGACAACCACTTGTCAATTTCATTGACATTTCCCCCCTTTGTCAGCTGAAAGGAGAGACAATCTTCTCCAAAAGATATGTGAACTCCCCCCCTTCAGGTGTAGGAGAGTTTCACTGTTGTACTCCCTCATTCAACTGCATGAGAGTACCATCATCGATTCACTGTTGGCTGCACTATGTGTGAATGTAGTCGGTTGTAGAACTGAGACAACCGTTTGACTGTGGATGACCATTCCCAAGGATCAATCCATGCATAATGTATCTTCAATCTGCCTGATTTATGTTGGTTGCGACATTTTGTTGAGGAATGATTGGGCTTGCCACAATGGCAACAAGGTTGGTGATCAAAACACTGATCTTCCATATGGCCTGTTCTATGACAATGAGAACATTTCGGTTGCACATCAACTTCAGGTTGCGTGCAATTCTGTTTGTCGACAACTTTCTCAGAACCTACTGAGGTGAGTGGTTCAAGAATTCCTGCACTCACGAACTTAATGGGCTTGGAATAATCTGGGATATGTAAGTTGGTGTCCTCAGGGACATATCCTAAGCCTCGTCTATTTTTGTTATTGCGAATTTCTTCCCAGGGCTTGATGATAGGTTTGGAAGAAATTTGAAGTTGAGCATGAACAACTTCGACACTGGAAGTTGTTGGGATGAATGACTTATCATCTGTATGGTTCAAAGACTTGAAAGTATCACTCTTTTCTTGCAATTCATTCCTTTGAAGTTGGGACTCAAGCTGAAGAAACTCAATGGTTTCATGCGTTTGCTGTAGATGCCGTGAAATATCAGCAAGAGTTTCTTTGCTGACGTGCACCATGTCTTCATCACTGGAGATGATCAAACTGTGAAGAATGTTTAACAATTGAATATGCTGCGCCATGCTTACTGGAAGTCAAGCTCGCTTGTAGGAGATGTCGTACTTTGAACTATTTCACTTGACGGACAAGCTCTCTTGAATGTGACTTGAATGGCACGCTCGTTTGATTTGTTGTTGATTGCACTTCCTAGAGTTGTAAAATTTTCTCGCTTAAACTCTGGAATTCACGGTCGCTTGATGACGATTGCGCTTGTTTAAGCGCTCACTTGACTTACTTGATGAATTCACATTCACTTGAATGAATAGCCACACTCGCTTGATGTCGATGTCAACTTACTTGATTGATTGTACTTGTTTGATGATTACTGCAATAAACTTCACTCTGGCTCGCTTGATGTGTTGATTTTTGCACTGAATTAATGCAATTTGGTTGAATGAATAATCATGCTCGCTTGCAGGAGATGTAAACTAGTTGCTTGTTTTCTTTAGAGTTAAAATTCATGCATTCACTTTATTTTGCTTTAAAGGAAGGGTGTCGAACAGTGTCGAAAATGTACCCAAAAAAGCTTACAATGATTTCAATGACTCACATAAAACAAAGAATTCACTTGTCTTAATTTGACTAAGTGGAAGAGAATTGACGCACTTGACTTCTGATCAAATCAAAATGTGGGTGTCGGTTTCAACCGAGAATGCACCCTTACAATTCAATGTAATTTGAGTTTGATTACAAGTTCAATAAAATTTGTTTACAAGAATGTTGATGTAGACTTTGCTTTGAAATGCTGGAATTTGTAGATTCATGAACTTGATTGTATTTGAGTGAATTTGTTTGTTGAGGTAGAATGCCAACGTTGAGAACTTTGATTATTTGTTGTAGTGTTGATCTTGCAGCTATGTGGTGTGCTTGCTTTATGTATGCGATATTAAATGAAATTATTGATGTGTCACAACTAGACACAGATCAAAAGGCAAAAACATGAAGCCATAAAACACATGCGCCATCAAGCACACATAGTGTACCTTAGATCCCCTTATTCAATTTCGGGCGGATCTAGGACACATCAACACAAATAATATGTCTTTATTGAGTATTGAGATCATCAACCTTTCGTCTTTTACAACACCGCCATAAAATCTTTCTCAAACAATGAGAATTTGACACTCACAAATTTGGAAAAAAAATGAGTTCAAAAACCTGACTCAACCTCCTACATCAATGAGCTCTCCTTTGAAAAATCTATCACTTCAAAGATTTCAAAAATTAAAGCAGCGTTTCTCATCTCTCATCATATTCAATCACATGCGACAGATCGATTCCTTGGTTGAGTTGCAGCTCCGCAGGCTCAATTTAACAGTAATAGAAACCCCTTAAAATTGCATCCCCTTAAAAATCTATTAGATTGAATGCCAAATCAGCATCAAACCAATCCAGATGTGATAAATGGAACTCGGCTTCTGAATATATATTACTTGTGACTGTAGCGTTGTTTACTCCATTTATGCTAATCAAAGCTATGCAAAAACACCATTAAAAGATGGACGGAAGACTGTTGTGAAAAGTCAGACTTTGGATAATTTATTTGCATGACGGAAGAGGGACCATGGATAATTGAAGAATTGCATTCATTAAAATCGGAACAATTTAAGCAAAAAATACCTTTCCAACGCTACTTGCAGGTTCCACGTTCCAGATTAAGCTCCTTTCTGTCAATTTCCAGCATCTCCAGGTCATTGAACATCACATCGAATTCGGGCAGATTTAGCAAAGCAATGCAAGGTGTGAGCGTACAGGTCCATGTGCCAAAAACGAACTTAAAGGAATGAATGAATTGATTCGTCTTCGTCAATGGAAGTTGTGCCCCAGATCGAAGCCGACCCTGTCACCAGTAAGAGCAATGCAATCTTTACGCACAACCTTTGTCCAACAGCGTTTCAGCATACTCAGCCTATCAAAAGTAATTTTAGGCTGGACGATCTTCCACCAAATCCTTCAACTCAAATTCAAAATGGTGATGGCGACAGTGATGAATTTGGAGACTTCAAATCCGTTCCTGCGCAACTGCCCAATACTAGCGCCCATGTGGAAGTGGATGTTCACAGTGGCGCCGCCCGGTTGTCTGATTTGCAGTCCACCCTACTCTCTCGTGCTTTTGCTGCTTGCAGCACGTTGTCCCCTATCGAACAAGTAAGAGGGTTTCCCTTTACTTATGCTGGATCCCGAGACTTCCAAATGAATTTTAAAGCCTCCTCTGGCTTGTTTGGTATTCAGGATGTTACGGATTTTCCTTTCTCTTCGACCCGTCAAACACAAACCCTAGATCATCATGGTGACGAGCGGCCTGATCAAACCACGGATCAGAACACCTCTGCACGGCCCGTAGAAACGCCGGATCAGAGTAATTCTGTGCTGTTGGATTGATCCCTAGCGAACATTGGGGCTTCAGGCAGGAAAATAATGTCCAAGTACATGGATTCCGTGCCTTTGAAAAAAGCTCTGATACCACATAATACATATTAAAACAACTCAGACAAATATATAAAACCAGACACAAAATATATTGGCGGAAAAAGGCAGAAGCTTGATGCTTCCTCAGGTATTCACTTTCATTATTATTATTCATCGTAAAATAATTGAATATAATGTTACAAATAAATAGATGAGAGATAGTGTTCTCAAGATAGTGCGTTCTATCCTAGACACTTTTGGTTGAGAGAATTTCTCCTTTGGTTGAGATAATTTCTCACCAGACACACACCAATATAGAAGTTACCTAAACTAACTCCTATCTTAGAGGAACAACCCAAGAGTTAGGCACAAATTCCTAACTTTGAATATTTAATTAATTAATTAATTTTTT
>APFE030813335.1:135734-180702 GCA_000404065.3 Pinus taeda | reverse complement strand
TGCAGCTCATCTCTTTGTAGTTGCGACTCTAGTTGAAGAAACTCAATGGTTTCATGTGTTTGTTGTAGATGCCGTGAATGATCAGCAAGAGTTTCTTTGCTGATGTGCACCATGTCTTCATCACTGGAGATGATCAAACTGTGAAGAATGTTTAACAATTGAATATGTTGCGCCATCTGAACTTGCTTACTTGAAATCAGGCTCTCTTGTAGGAGATGTCGTACTTTGAACTATTTAACTTGAAGGACAGGCTCGCTTGAATGTGACTTGAATGGCACGCTCGTTTGATTTGTTGTTGATTGCACTTCCTAGAGTTGTAAAATTTTCTCGCTTAAACTCTGGAATTCACGGTCGCTTGATGACGATTGCGCTTGTTTAAGCGCTCACTTGACTTACTTGATGAATTCACATTCACTTGAATGAATAGCCACACTCGCTTGATGTCGATGTCAACTTACTTGATTGATTGTACTTGTTTGATGATTACTGCAATAAACTTCACTCTGGCTCGCTTGATGTGTTGATTTTTGCACTGAATTAATGCAATTTGGTTGAATGAATAATCATGCTCGCTTGCAGGAGATGTAAACTAGTTGCTTGTTTTCTTTAGAGTTAAAATTCATGCATTCACTTTATTTTGCTTTAAAGGAAGGGTGTCGAACAGTGTCGAAAATGTACCCAAAAAAGCTTACAATGATTTCAATGACTCACATAAAACAAAGAATTCACTTGTCTTAATTTGACTAAGTGGAAGAGAATTGACGCACTTGACTTCTGATCAAATCAAAATGTGGGTGTCGGTTTCAACCGAGAATGCACCCTTACAATTCAATGTAATTTGAGTTTGATTACAAGTTCAATAAAATTTGTTTACAAGAATGTTGATGTAGACTTTGCTTTGAAATGCTGGAATTTGTAGATTCATGAACTTGATTGTATTTGAGTGAATTTGTTTGTTGAGGTAGAATGCCGATGTTGAGAACTTTGATTATTTGTTGTAGTGTTGATCTTGCAGCTATGTGGTGTTCTTGCTTTATGTATGCGATATTAAATGAAATTATTGATGTGTCACAACTAGACACAGATCAAAAGGCAAAAACATGAAGCCATAAAACACATGCGCCATCAAGCACACATAGTGTACCTTAGATCCCCTTATTCAATTTCGGGCGGATCTAGGACACATCAACACAAATAATATGTCTTTATTGAGTATTGAGATCATCAACCTTTCGTCTTTTACAACACCGCCATAAAATCTTTCTCAAACAATGAGAATTTGACACTCACAAATTTGGAAAAAAAATGAGTTCAAAAACCTGACTCAACCTCCTACATCAATGAGCTCTCCTTTGAAAAATCTATCACTTCAAAGATTTCAAAAATTAAAGCAGCGTTTCTCATCTCTCATCATATTCAATCACATGCGACAGATCGATTCCTTGGTTGAGTTGCAGCTCCGCAGGCTCAATTTAACAGTAATAGAAACCCCTTAAAATTGCATCCCCTTAAAAATCTATTAGATTGAATGCCAAATCAGCATCAAACCAATCCAGATGTGATAAATGGAACTCGGCTTCTGAATATATATTACTTGTGACTGTAGCGTTGTTTACTCCATTTATGCTAATCAAAGCTATGCAAAAACACCATTAAAAGATGGACGGAAGACTGTTGTGAAAAGTCAGACTTTGGATAATTTATTTGCATGACGGAAGAGGGACCATGGATAATTGAAGAATTGCATTCATTAAAATCGGAACAATTTAAGCAAAAAATACCTTTCCAACGCTACTTGCAGGTTCCACGTTCCAGATTAAGCTCCTTTCTGTCAATTTCCAGCATCTCCAGGTCATTGAACATCACATCGAATTCGGGCAGATTTAGCAAAGCAATGCAAGGTGTGAGCGTACAGGTCCATGTGCCAAAAACGAACTTAAAGGAATGAATGAATTGATTCGTCTTCGTCAATGGAAGTTGTGCCCCAGATCGAAGCCGACCCTGTCACCAGTAAGAGCAATGCAATCTTTACGCACAACCTTTGTCCAACAGCGTTTCAGCATACTCAGCCTATCAAAAGTAATTTTAGGCTGGACGATCTTCCACCAAATCCTTCAACTCAAATTCAAAATGGTGATGGCGACAGTGATGAATTTGGAGACTTCAAATCCGTTCCTGCGCAACTGCCCAATACTAGCGCCCATGTGGAAGTGGATGTTCACAGTGGCGCCGCCCGGTTGTCTGATTTGCAGTCCACCCTACTCTCTCGTGCTTTTGCTGCTTGCAGCACGTTGTCCCCTATCGAACAAGTAAGAGGGTTTCCCTTTACTTATGCTGGATCCCGAGACTTCCAAATGAATTTTAAAGCCTCCTCTGGCTTGTTTGGTATTCAGGATGTTACGGATTTTCCTTTCTCTTCGACCCGTCAAACACAAACCCTAGATCATCATGGTGACGAGCGGCCTGATCAAACCACGGATCAGAACACCTCTGCACGGCCCGTAGAAACGCCGGATCAGAGTAATTCTGTGCTGTTGGATTGATCCCTAGCGAACATTGGGGCTTCAGGCAGGAAAATAATGTCCAAGTACATGGATTCCGTGCCTTTGAAAAAAGCTCTGATACCACATAATACATATTAAAACAACTCAGACAAATATATAAAACCAGACACAAAATATATTGGCGGAAAAAGGCAGAAGCTTGATGCTTCCTCAGGTATTCACTTTCATTATTATTATTCATCGTAAAATAATTGAATATAATGTTACAAATAAATAGATGAGAGATAGTGTTCTCAAGATAGTGCGTGCTATCTTAGACACTTTTGGTTGAGATAATTTCTCCTTTGGTTGAGATAATTTCTCACCAGACACACACCAATATAGGAGTTACCTAAACTAACTCCTATCTTAGAGGAACAACCCAAGAGTTAGGCACAAATACCTAACTTGGAATATTTAATTAATTAATTTATTTTTGGATTTATTATTGTTTTTATGAGAGAGGCTAACATTAATATTCAATGTTCATTCCTCCAGGGTGGGGCGGAATTTGATAGAAAATGGGTCCTTGTTGCATGGGACAATCTTTGCAAACCCAACCTATAGGGAGGCCTAAGATTGAGAGATCTATCAACACTAGCAACAATGATAAGAGCTCAAATTTGGTAGCGATGGATTTAGGGTGGCTCTGATATTTGGAGGAAATTTTGGAATATAAAATATGCAAGAAAAATCCCTCTTCAGAAGCTCATATGCATCACCTTATCCCAATATGGATCTTCCATTTGGAACATGGCCAAAAAAAGCATGTACCTAGTTCAACAACACTATTTTTGGGAGATCATAAATGGTCAATCAACTTTGCTTTGGGATAACTCTTGGAAATAACTACCCAATCTTCAATATAAAAAATACATAGAACCTATCTATCTCAATATGACTAAGCTAGGCCTATAAAGATTCAAAGATTATTGGATCCCCCACATCAACAACCAATATTGGAAACAGTGGCTTCCCCAAGATAATTGGACCCTAAAACCCACTGTTGATTTATGGAAATACTTCTATAAATGACTTCATCAATGACACATCCCCATCTTGACTCAGGAGAACAAAATAATATGGGGTTATAACACATGTGGTGTTTTCCAATCATGAAGCCTATGGCCTAGAAATTGGTCACAAAATTATTCCCAAAGCTATTATCTAGAACAATATCTGGAAAAATAAATATGGCCCAAAGTATCAATCTTTCCATGGGTTTTGGTTCAAGAAAAAACACTAACATGGGAGGATCTCTAAAAGTGCAAACACTCAAGTCCTTCTCACTACCATCTGTGCTTAAGGGAATTAGATAAATTGGAGAATATTTTCAATGCATGCCCCTACTCCTAGAATCAAGTATTAATATATTGAATAGATACTCAACAAGCATCCCTAAGACAATTGAGAGTTGGAGAGCCCAAGGCTTCCACAATCCAATATTGAACATGTTATAGACCCTTCTACGTGGATTACTCCTCTAGGTTTTCTAGAAGGAAAGAAATAGATGCATTTTTAGAGACAATGCCATGACACATGATTCTCTTTGGGTCGTTGTTCAAAAGAACATCAAGGAAACAATAGCCACTGAAGCATGGAATGAGTATGATTGGTAAGCCACTAGTGAGGAAGCTCTAATTCTACAAGCCTGGAATATAAAAGTAGAATCCTATACATATTTTCCCTCCCTTCCTTCATCTGCCTCTCCCATATCTCTCTTGGAACCCCTCATCCTTTGAATCTCTCAAACTAAATTTTGATGGTGTTTACAAAGGCAATATGGGGGTTTTTGGTTTTGGTGGAATATTCTAAGATCACTTGGGAAGTATAGAATGAATGATGTAGCTAAACTCACAACCTTGGAGGAAGGTCTCATGATCACCTTGAGACAAGGTTTCTCCAAACTCCTAATTGAAGGGAACTCCCAACTTGTCATAACCATGATCAACATAATTCTTAATGGCTCTCCTATCCACAAAGTATTACATAGTTGGTGACTGGAAAGTATTCTTAACAAGGTAGCCTCAATCCTATTATTAATCCTAGTAATGATTCCTTCTCATGTCAGATGCATGGGAACCAAAACAGCAGATAAAATTTCCAATTATGGATGCAAAGTTATAAGCCCTATGGCACTCTATAGAAGATTATCCAATAAAACATAGAGTTGGGCACATGTGCAGGAAGATAAAACATCCCCATATGGGGTTTCAAACATGTGAGAGGGTGGCAGAAAATTGTCACCATCCCACCAAGACACAGATCTAGGGGATGTGACATCATGCCCTAATTTTGGTTTGTAAATCCATGGAAATGGGCATGGGAGTTGTATCACATGTCTGGAGCTTATCCTTCATTCCACATTCACTACTCAATACGATGCTCAATCTTCCAACCTAATTTTGTATCACTCGTGAGGCTTGTCATGTCGCTCTTCCCCATTAATTCGACATTCATTCTATGGAAAGGAAAGGCATTTAACTTTGACACTCTGCTCCAAGTCTTTATTATGCCTTGTCTATTGGGTGGTATCTAAATAATTCTCATTCTCAGGTTGAATATCAAGGAAATTCTCCTCCTTGGCTCTATTATATTTTTACTGGGCAGAAAGATTCTAGGAGTATGTTTTTATGGCTCTGTGTCCTATGGCCTATTTTGGATTATATAATATTTGGTGGTGGAATTTGGCATAAAAGTTGGCATTGCTAGGAAACTTCCGTAGTTTCTTGGAAACTTCCTTGATCATTGATGGCACCTCCTGCTTCAAAATTAGGTTCAAAAGGGAAACAACTAAGCCCAAAGGCTCATTCCTCCCTCATTCCACTTTTTGTGCCCACTATGGAATATGTTCATGCTACTCCTAGAAATTTTATTGTCTACTCTTCTAGGCATTTTATTTCAACTCTCGATATTGATCCAGGTGGATCTTCAGATACAATGGCATGGAAAAACTTAGAAAATCAAAGTGATCAGAAGGAATTCAACTTAGAATCAGAGCGTAGAACTCGTTATCCTGATTCCAATGGTGCAGACAGTACTTCAATCTGAGTTCGGATGATGAAGTTATCGCACAAAGAAAGATGCTTTAATCCTTAAGAAAATGAGGATTTTCCTTTGAAAATGGGTCTTAAGCCTTTAAGGCCAAATCGCAATCAGAGGTTGCATAGAGGCGGACTTAAGAGGGGTGTAGTGGAACCCCCGATCACCGATCTCCGATCAAATCGGATCTGCGGACCGGAGACAACCGGATCGGAGGACTTACTATATACATATCAGAGAGCGATAGGCAATACACCGATCAGCGGAACCATTATCGGGACACCCAAGGCGATATATGAGCGGGACCGATGTAATCGGCTGACGCCGATATCGGTGATCGGCGGTCGGCATTTTCCCGTTAACAGTACTTTGGGAACAGCAATACGTCGATTGCGACCTCAGGTCGGACCCAAGTCATATAAGCCTGATTTAATGATTTTTGAAGTTTGGGTGAATGGTTTTGGGTGGATTTTCAGGGATTTTTGGGATTTTCAAGGCCTTATCACCTCAACGATAAAAAGGCCATTTAAAGAGGCTTGTTACACCCGTCGATCCATCCATGATACCGGTCTTCATTTTGAACCAAACAAGCCCCGATTTGAATGGGATTTTTTCCAAAGAATCCATTATAAGGCCACAATAACTGGAAAGAGTGGGAGGAGGCATTTCGAGAACCATGTTGTTTTGTTTGGCAGGAGGCTGAGAGCACTATTTTTTTATTTTTAGACAGTTTACATGACTCCAGCCCCTTCATTGTTACAGACGCTTTGGCATTGTTTACCTCTCCATCTCAGGCATCCATTTCATAGGCTATCTTGTAGATTAGAGGTATAAGCCTCTTGTGGATAGTTGATGAATTTAATTCTTTTCTTTCATGCCATTTTAATAAGAAAGGCCTCCCCATTATTGAGTTGGGCCCAAATACGTAGTCTGAATTGGACGAACTTCGTTATCAGGCATTGGTGTCTTCTTTTGTGCCTTTTTATGTGTTTACTTATTCTTTTCTTATGTGCACATTTTTGTGTTAAGCTGAAATTTTGCATGCGATTCTTTTCTATACATCTATAAGCGAAAACATCCTAGGTCAAGTGGTATCAGAGTATGGCTTTTTAGATGTGAATTGCATGTTTGCATGCTAACAAGAGGTAGGTTTTAAAGAGGTGAAGGGAATCTAGAACCTTTCGATCCAGAAGTAGGGCGTGCACCTCGAAGGAGAAACAAGGCAGAAGATGAAGCTCATATTGAAGAGGAGCGTAATTTCAGAAAGACTTTCTATTCAATGGCAGAGAACATCAGTCAGCTAGTTTTAAGACTGGAGAAAGAACAGGAGAGAAATCTAGAAGGACAAGGTTCAACACATGGGAATGGTGGAGAAGAACCCCCTCCATCTCCTTTTGGTAGTGAAGGCTCTCCTTCCACTCACCACCATAATCAAAAAAATCCAAAGGATGCATCTAAGAAACCTTTTTTTAAATTAGATGTTAAATTTGATCTTCCTGTGTTTAAAGGTCAAAGTAACATAGAGAAGCTTAATAATTAGATTAGGCAGATTGAGGTTTACTGTAGGATACAGAAAATCATAGAGGATGAGGCAAAAATCTAGCTGGCCTCTCTACGGCTAGGCAACATAGCTCTTGTTTGGTGGGAGAGCAAATTGCAGGGCAGTAAAAATGTGTGTAAGCTCTTTTCCTCATGGTCTGGTTTTATTTATGTGTTAAAGGAATAGTTTTATCCCTTAGGATACAAACAGAAATCTTTGATGAATTAGCAATATTTAAGGCAAGGCAAAGGGCATGATGTTCAGAGTTTTACAGAAGAGTTTAGGAAGCAAGCACTGAATTTGGGGATTGCACTTGATGCACCTGGAGTTGTAACTAAGTATATTGGTTCACTACATAGTTATATTAGGCATTCATTGTTATTGTTTGGACCAACCACTATTGATTCAACCAGTGTGAAAGCAATTCATATTGATAATAGGGGAAAGAATGAAAGAGAGGATCAGTCTAGAAAGCCACCATTTAAACCTCCCAATGGCAAATCCAAATCGAAATGGAAAGGGAACGAGAAGAAAATAGCAACAGCCAAAGAGAGAGAGCAGCCTTATTGCAATCACTACAAGAAGGAAGGCCAGGATGATGATCACTATTGGAAATAGAACCCAAAAAAGGATCCAAAGAAGTATGGAGGAAAAGGAAAGTAGAAAACAGTGGCAGTGGCATAGCAAGAGCTTGCATCAGATTCGGGAGATGAAGTGCTGGTCACATCAGCGAGAACAAAAGGTACCCTTACACCTCCTGTTGATTCTAAATCGAATGAAAGTACCAGTTTTGTAGATGAGTCCCTTTCGGATGATAGAAAAAGAATTGAATTATTTCATATCAGGGTGGTAGTAAATCACACCAAAGTAGAAAGTCTGTTTGATACTGGGTCCCAAGCAAACTTAATTGCATAATCCCTGGTAAAGAAGCTTGGCTTTGAGACAAAACCACACCCAAAACCTTACCCGCTGGGATGGATACATGATAAAGCAAAATTGAATATAACCCAACAGCGCAAGGTCAAATTTGTGATTGCATCTAAGCTATTAGATGAATTAGAAATGGATGTAATACCACTGGATATCTGTGGCATGGTATTAGGGAGCCCATACCTGTATGAGAGAAAAGCAGTCTTTTTCCGCCATGAGAATAAATATCACATCACCAAGGATGGGGTAGAATACATAGTGCAGGCTCATCAAAATAAGATTAATGCCAACCTCATAAGCACTGGGCAAATGAAACGACTGGTGAATTCCAGTAAAACATGCATGCTTATGGTTGTAAGGGAGAAAGAGACTGATTTTGCTGATGTGTTCCAGGGCTGCAATGGGAGGCATAAACATGAATTAATGGAATTGATTTCTGATTATAATGAATTGTTTCAGGAGCTGAAGGGACTACCTCGGATGAGGGAAATCCAACATGAAATCCATCTATTGCATGACGCCCCTCTGCCAAATATCGACATGTACAAAATGTCGGCGATTGAGATGGAGGAAATCAAGAGGCAAGTGCAAGAATTGCTGGACCAAGGAATCATCAGGCCAAGCTCCTCTCCATGTGGTTCGTCGATTGTTCTAGTGCCAAAGAAAGACGGCAACTAGAGAATGTGCGTGGATTATCACGCACTCAACAAAATATCGGTGAAAATTCGTTATCACCTCCCACTCATAGATGATTTATTAGACCAATTAAAAAGTGTTGTTTATTTCACAAATTTGGATTTGCACAGTGGCTATCACCAAGTCAGAATTGCGGAGAAAGACGTGTGGAAAACCGCTTTCAAGACCAAGCAGGGGCTGTTCGAATGGATGGTGATGCCATTCAGGCTTTGCAATGCTCCAGCCACCTTTATGTGGGTTATGAATGATATATTTCAGCCTTTCATTGATGATTTTGTTCTCGTGTATTTAGATGATATACTAGTTTTTAGCAAGAGTTGGTTTGAACATGTGAGTCATGTAAAGAAAGTGCTTGATGTGCTAAAAAAGGAAAAAATCTTTGTAAAATTGTCAAAGTGTGAGTTCAGGAAAACCTCTTTGGGTTACTTAGGTCATATTGTTGGTCATGGTCAGTCAAAAATTGATCCCTCTAAAGTTGAAGCAATTGTTAATTGGCCTAAGCCTACTAGTGTAACTGAGGTCAGTAGCTTTTTAGGTGCAGTCTAGTATTGGAGGAGATTTATTGTTAATTTCTCTGTTATTGTAGCACCTTTGCACACATTGACAAGTGTGAAATAGGTCTTCCAATGGGGAGGAAGACAGCAGAAGTCCTTCGAAACATTGAAGGAAAAAATTAGCACCGCGCTAGTCTTAGCCTTACCCGATCTCCAACAGCCATTTGAGATCGAAACTGATGCCAACAGTTATGCCATAGGAGTTGTATTGATCCAGCAAAAGAAGCTGATTTTTTACCATTCTGAGAAGTTTTCTCAAGCTGTGATAAACTATCCCACCTATGACAAGGAGCTTTATGCCTTGGTGCAGAGTGTGAAAAAATGGAAACACTACCTGAACAGCAAGGAGACCATCAGTCATACAGATCATCAGCCCTTACAGTACCTTCAGTCACAAACCAAGTTGCAGCAATCTCATCATTTCAAGTGGATGGACTTTCTTCAACAATTTCATCTGGTAATAAAGTATAAGAAGGGCACTAGCAATAAAGTGGTTGATATGCTATCTTGCCCTCCTATTTCTGCTTCTGTTATTTTGCATAATGCTTCGTTATCTTTTGAGAGTTATGTTGAACAATATGCTAACGATGATGACTTTAAGGAGGTTTATGCAAAATTAACCCATGGTTCATAGGTGGACAACTATCACTTGTAGGGGAAATTGTTGTATCACCTTGGTAAATTGTGTATTCCCGCAGGAGAAAGAGTACATGTAATTCGAGAGGCCCACACCTCTCTTGTGTCTAGACACTTTGGTGTCGAAAAGACTTTAAGTCATGTACAAAGGCTTTGTTTTTGGCCTCATATGAAAAACATTGTGACTCGCTATGTAAAGGGTTGTATGATGTGTTTTGTTTCAAAGCCCTCTAATAGAAAACTTGGGCTCTACACACCACTCCCTATTCCGAGTCGTCCATGGGAAAGTGTGTCAATGGACTTTGTAGGAGGTTTACCTTTGTCTAGGAAGAGTCACGACTATTTGTATGTTTTCGTTGACCTTTTCAGCAAAACATGTATTCTTATGCCTTGCAAAAAGTAGATTACTGCAGAGTAGACTGCTTCTCTTTTCTTTCAGCATGTTTGGGTCTACTTTGGATTACCCACATCAATTGTGTCATATCGGGACTCTCACTTTCTTGGAGAGTTTTGGACCAGCTTGTGGAGGATGATGGACACCAAATTGAAAAGAAGCACGACATTTCACCCGCAGATTGACAGATAGACAAAGGTTGTTAACCGTACCGTGGTACACTTATTACGAGGCTATTGTGGGAAACATCCCAAGTTGTGGGATGAACATCTCCCCTATATACAACATTCCTACAACTGAGCAATGCATTCATCTAAGCAGCATTCACCATTTGAGACATGTTTTGGTTACCTGCCAAAGGACCCTTTTGATCTAGTCTTTGGAAGGGAAGATGGCTCTAGTGGACGTAATGATAAGGACAAAGCTCAACAGTTAACTCAACAAATCCAATTGATTCACCAAGCAGTGCAAGAGCAGTTGGAGAAAAGTCAAGCCCATTACAAGGTTCGACATGATAAACACCGAGTGGACCATCAATTCCAAGTGGGCGACAAGGTGTGGTTCCACATAAAAAAAGACAAGATAAAGGGAGAAGGAAAGTAGTTGTGGCCAATCCGGTATAGACCATTCACCATATTGGAGAAGATTGGGAACAATGCCTTTCATCTTGACTTTCCGGTATATATGCAGATGTACTCAATAGTAAATGTGGAGAACCTAAAGTTGTATGAACCACCTTTGATCATGGACACTGATGAGATAGGCACAGTACCTACAGTTGATGATTTTGCACTAGAATATCTTGATGACTTGCCCGAAGACATCATCCTCGACAGAAGAACCAGGACTTCACGATGAGGAGATGTAGAATACCTTTGAGTTGGATTCAAGGAAATGCACCCCAGCAATACCAAATGGTTGGAGAAAGAGAAAGTGAGGGAACAGCTCCCTCACTTGCCAATTGACTAATGAAAAGCTTTTGTCAGTCCAAAAGCTCCTCAATGGGGAGGATTGATCCAGGTGGATCTTCAGATACAACTGCATGGAAAAACACAAAAAATCAAAGTGATCGGAAGGAAGTCAACTTAGGGTCAGAGTGTAGATCTCGTTATCTTGATTCCAACAGCGTAGACAGTACTTCAATTTGAGTCTGGATGATGAAGTTATCGCACAAAGAAGGATGCTTTAATCCTTAAGAAAATGAGGATTTTCCTTTGAAAATGGGTCTTAAGCCTTTAAGGCCAAATTGCAATCGAAGGTTGCATAGAGGTGGACTTAAGAGGGGTGCAGTGGAACCCCCAATCACCAATCTCCGATCAAATCAGATCGGCAAACCGGAGGCAACAGGATCGGAGGACTTATTGTATACATATCGGTGAGCAGGCAGAGCGATCGGCGATACACCGATCAGTGGAACCATTATCGGGACACCTGGGGTGATATATGAGCGGGACTGATGTGATCGACCGATGTCGATATTGACGATCGGTGGTCGACATTTCCCCGTTAACAAGACTTTGGAAATAGCGATATGTCGATTGTGACCTCAAGTCGGACCCGATAGTCATATAAGCCCGATTTAACGATTTTTGAAGTCCGGGTAAATGGTTTTGGGTGGATTTTCAGTGTTTTTCAGGATTTTCAAGGCCTTATCGCCTCAACAATAAAAAGGCCATTTAAAGAGGTGGTTATGCACGCCGATCCTTCCACAATACCGGCCTCCATTTTGAACCAAACAAGCCCCGATTGGAATGGGATTTTGTCCAAAGAATCCATTATGAAGCCATGATAATTGGAAAGGGAGGAGGCATTTCATGAAGCACGTTGTTTCGTTTGGCAGGAGGCCGAGGGCACTATTTTTCTGTGGTTATACAACTTAAATGACTCCGGCCCCTTCATTGCTACGAACGCTTTAGTGTTGTTTACCTCTCCATCTCAGGCATCCATTTCACAGGCTATCTTGTAGATTGGAGGTATAAGACTCTTGTGGACAGTTGATGAATGTAATTCTTTTCTTTCATGCCAATGTCGTTATCAAGCCTTGGTGTCTTCTTTTGTGCCTTTTTATGTGTTTACTTCTTCTTTTCTTATGTGCACATTTTTGTGTTAAGCTGCAATTTTGCATGTGATTATTTTCTATACATCCATAAGCGAAAACATCCTGGATCAAATATTGTCATTTTTGTGTGGTCTGTAGTTCTCTATAGTAGGGCGAGCACAAGGCTTTCCTTAGGGTGTGGTTCAAAAAACTCCTTACCATTCTCTCATAAAAATTTCAAAGGTAGGATCCCCAATCCCTTATCCAAGCCATAAGACTCTTCACTCCCTCTCTCAAGTTTATCTTGGAATTCTAACCGTGGGCCAACCATTTTCATTTTCTCTATGGCCTCCCATTCTCATTTTAAGCGACGGGATATGTGTTTTCAATGAGTACGAGTTTGCCAGGTTGTGGCTTATTAATAGGAGTGTGGATGAACTAGGGCCCAATTGAGAGCAGAAATCTCAATGGATAGGTTTCAGGAACTAACCACACAACCCTTTCAAGAACTAACTTAAGTGGAACAATAATTGGTAGATGAGTGGTGCACCTTGACTAACTGTGAAGTGTTGTTTGAGGTGGCAAAGTGGTCACCTAGCACTAGTCACACCAGGGGCAGATACAACCAATATATGTATACTGTGGACATCTACTAGCACCATAAATTCCTTCTTGGCATGGTTCCCCTTGATAGAAATGTAACCAAGGAAGACATGTTTCTACACCGGGATCACATGGGAAGGAAAATGGAAGCCTCCCTCTAAAACTAGTCATTCTCCAGGCCACAATAAGGAGCCCATCCAAGTAGAATCTGTTGACTCGGATAACTCCTTTTTATGGTTTTCTCTGTTAGACTTCTATTAGTCTTTTTATATCATTTTTGTTTGTATCAGTTTATTATAAGCCCTCGAGGCCTAATTATTATTTTTAGATTTCTAGACATAGCTAACAAGGCTAGATTTTGGGCTAAAACTCTTTTGAAAAGTTTGAATTTTTGTATTTGGTCGGGGCTGTCCAATGGAAGAGTGTATTTATACTAGATTGTAACCTTCTATTAGTAGGAAATATAAATTTTAACTTGACAGTTATATATATATATATGAAAGAGAAAACAAAAGAAAATGAGAAAGTTTAAACAAAGTCAAAATAAACAAATGTAATGGCTTCTTTTTGGTCGTAGGGTCCAAACACCAACAAAATCAATATGTTCCATGTTCTTTTTGGACTTTGTTTAAACTTTTTTTTCAATTCCTTTTATTATTGAATTTTTTCGATATTTTTTATTTAAATTTTCTATTAAAAAAGTTTTTTTTTTTCTTTTTTATGTAACTTAATATTATATTTATTTATCACGAACTTACAAAGATCCTTGATATGCTATCTATCTCTCTCCTACCACTGGGGAAAGTGGACCAAAGACAAAATAACTATTTGTCAAGCAAAGTCCAAAATTGAGCCAAGAGTAGAAACATAAAACTAAAAAGATTAGTTGCCCTTGTTATTATGGAAATTTCTAGAAGGTGTACCAAAAGTCTCCAATTTAGCTATTGGTGACAAATAGCCCTAATAACCATGAAAATAAAAGGAAAAGTTGCTAATGTGCTCCAGATCTGCAAAAACACTATTAGAAACCCTACAAAAGATGATCTGCAAATATTGAAAAATACCTAACAATTGCTACGACAATAAAACCCAATGGAAATAAAACATTTTTTACTATTATAAATGATACACCTGTTGGAGAAGAATGTAGACTTGGGTCTAAAGTATTCCCCTCCGTGGGATGGGTTCTTTTGTTCCCTATGCCTTAGTATTTGATCTCTCTCTCGTTGTTTGTAATGAGTAGAATGGATGGTGAATATGAGAACTCAAAGTGGGAATTTGAATGATTTTAGATGGTAGTGACGACGATGAAATGGTCACATGTAGAGAGTGAGGAAAAACCTCTCTATTTATAATAAAATGCTACGATAGATCTAGATATAGAAAAATAATAAAATATTATTAGACTAAATTAAGTTCTAGCCATTAGAAATATTTTATTATATTTAAGAGAGAAAAGTATTTTTGAAATGGTCAAAAAATATTTATTTAGTAAATTAACTCAAAAAATAATGATTTATTGAGTTAATTAGGAAAACAGTTAAAGCAAATTATAAATAAAAATGATTTATTAATTACTTTAAGGAGATATGATCAAAGTGATTTAGAAATAATTATTTAATCATTATTTCACAGGAGAGATATGTAATGATTAAGGAATAATAAATAAATAATGATTTATTTAATTATTCCTATGGATGAGTGAAAATATTTTATTATTTTCACTAAATGGCTAAATATGAAAATAACATGAAATTAATTAAATGAATTTTTGGATTATTTTCAAGTGGGCAAATAGAAATAATTTAGGAAAAGTGGTTCTCCAAATTATTTCCTAAGGTGAAAGTGGATTTTTATGTGTAAAACCTATACTATGTGGCACATTTCGATCATCCTAGTGGAAAATGACTAGGTGATCACTTTTTAGGTGATAACAGCCCCAATGGTAGGAAAATTAGTTGTTATTATATAGATCAATCTAGTATGATGACAAAGTAACACAAAGAAGATAGTTGTTGCATATTTGGGAAAAACCAACCAAACCAACAGTAACTATAGGAATAGGAAATTTAAACATCATCATATATTTGAAAGCAAATAGTGAAACATGATAGTATCCCTAGCCTCTCGTTTGTCAACTAGTTATTTTCCCTAGAGAAACTTGATGTGATATTAGAAGTCCATTATGGGTAATTAAAGATTTGGTTTGTATTTTGTATTCCCCGTGTCAAGGATCTAGGATGTTAGGCCACGCAGCACCTCAAAGTCCAATATACCCTATCTCTGTTGTCAAACCTTGTGCTTAGTTGCATGTATCGATGACTGTATCTCAGGGGGTGCATGGGATTGACAATGCCATATAGAGGCCTCAACCCAAAACTAAGATCGTGAAACTCCCATATTATCATGTCCTTCACTACTATGATGATATTCTTCTCTCTGATGAATCATGACTATCAAAGGGAGAGAGAAGCGAGTAGGAAAGAGATTCGACAATATTGAAGGATAAAGGAAATGCAAGACAAAGAAAATGTTAATTCCCTCCTATAAGATGAAGGTTGGGCCGAAGAGCATTGTTGAGATCCATGTGCTTGTTTTCAACATAGATAAAGGGATGAGGAAAGTTGAAGCAATATAACTAAGCAAGGATGAATTGCAATTGAAAGTCATGGTGGGAAAAGGAAACAGGAAAAGGATGGTTGTCAATATGAGAATAGCAAGCATTACCACAAGTCAAGAGATGGAGACCACCTCAATGGATTTGGAGGGGCATTCCACATAATTGAAATCAATGCAGAGAGACATGCAAATTAGCGGGCATCTCCTTCAAGACACCATTTAATGCTACATCAGTCAGGGTGGCGAGATAGAGCAATATATGACCTAAGAAAGCGATACATCATACAACATCCCATTACATGCCCTGGTAGGTCATCTCATCAGGGAATTTATTTTTATTATTTATTTTTATATAAATATATTTTTTAATTGTTTTTTTTTAGAGTTTGTAGGTTTCTGTGGTAAGGATTTTGTTTTTGAGATTTTGGAGCATCCACGATATTAATTTTTAATTCGACGTTTCAAGTCAATACCATGACTCATCATCAAGAAAAAACCTACAAATAAGACAAGCAAAAGGATGAGATAAATATAGAAAGAAAGATGAGAAGAAGGAAAAGAGCTAACTAGCAAACCTCAGACAAAAATATTATTTTTACTATTTTTATTATTATTTCCAATTATTATTATTATTAATTTCTATATATATTACAATTATCATTTTAAGGTCAATCATATTAAAGTTGATTCAACAATATAAATAAATTAAGTTATTTATAAAAATAATTTTGGTTGGTTTAAAAAGGAATTTTATAATAGAAATAATTAGATATATTTCATTTCATTTTTTATTTTCAATTAATTATTAATTTTAATTACAATTTTTAAATAGCTAAAAAATTAATTTACAATTATAACTTATTGTTATATTTTTAATTACCAGTTAGGAATTATGAGGTCATAAAGTTTATTTTTAAAATAAAGTTTGAGTTAAGGTAATTAATAAATTTACTTGGAAGTTTATATTTATAGAATGAAATTTTAAATAAGTTATATTTTTAGAATATTAAGGATATATTTTTATTTAATATAATATTTTATTAAGAATAAAAATAAGGCTAAAGTTTAATACTATATATTGTTATTATAGTATTAATTATAATTTAATAAGTAATAATGTTTATTAACTACTAATTTGACAAAATAAATTATGTTACTAGCCATAAACTATTTATTATTAATCTTAATGGAAACCACATAAATTGATTAGCAAAATGATAGGGAGGGCTAAAAATTAAGTCGAATAAATGAAAGTGAACCAATAAGGAGACGGAGAGGGTGATCACACACCAAATTAAAGCGCGCCAACAGAATTTGATATGGGGTGGGGGGGAGGGGGCGGGGGTGAGAGGGAGATGATGGAAAAGTTATAGAAGAAAACTAACGGGGGTAGGAGGAAAAAGGTGTCAAGAGAAAATGAAAGTGAAAGGGTATGGGGAGAGGTCAGGTAAGGGGAGACATGAAGGTTAATGGGTAGAAGGAGATGACGAAGTATGTTCCTGAGAGAGTGAGGATGTTTTATAATTCCAAAGGCTTCCTGTATTTTTCGTTTATATTTATGGTTTTCATTGGAGATAGCATTGGTGTTTTCAAGACATATATTGTGATAAGTTTTTTTTTTGAATGCTCTATCAGGGCTGAGGATCGATTTCTTCCATTTCTGATGTCTACACCATCTTCTTTTAGTCTAACCTTGAAAGATCTTCCTATCTCACCAATGTAACACTTTCCATAAGAACATATGACTTTATAGACTCCCTTCTGTTGGAGGTGACCAAGGATGTCTTTGACAAATCGCATTCTTTGTCTAATGGTTAACAACGGTTTAAAAGAGGTTCCAATGTCCTTCTTTTTTAGAACCCTAGCCAACTTGTGAGTGACTCCTTGAATGTACAAAAGATATGCCCTCCTACTCGTAACTTGTGTGTTTGTCATAGTTTGCTTGTCTTTATTTCTGGATCTAGCTTTACTAATGTTTTTAATGATGTCCAACTTTTTGTATCCAATGCTTTCAAAGACCTTATTTAAATATTTGATTTCTGAGTCCCTTTCTTTTACAGCGTTGCTGAAATTTGTACAAAAAACATACCTAACGCCACAACCATAAAAGTACAAGAAACTCATCTTCCCTTACTGATATGGCGGGAGCGATGGCGCACCGAGGAACTAGGGTTCTTGACAGACTCTTCCACGGCGCACAATCTGAGCACATAGCTTTATAGGCCCCAACAAATTTGTCAAGTCTGAATCTGGGACTCTGGTAGCAGAGGACAATGAACGGTCCACGGGGGGAGGCATTAACGCCTTCCCTCAAAACTCACAATAAGGAAAACTCCACTGAGAGTGGAACTAAAACAGTAGAGAAGGATGAAACACGGCCTGTGCAGCAGCCGGAGGAGAATGAACAAGAAGACTTGGAACAAGAGAAATCAGACAAACCAGAGACATCTGGCAAGCCAAAGAACTCTTCATCGCCCACATGCAAGATCATTGTTACAGAAAGGCCCAAGATCGAGCTACCTAGTCACAGGATCAATGCGCAAATACAATACATGAAAGATCATGCCCTGATTGGCAAATTCATAGGCTTTTGGCCTACTGAAAAAGCTCTGCGAGGTTGGATCACCTCAAAATGGAAGCCCAAAGGTCATGTAACTCTACAGCTAGGCCCTAAGGGCTTCTTCACTGCCACTTTCAACTGCCTTGAAGACCGGAACAGGGTCCTGGATGGAGGACCTTACTTCTTCAATGCAACAGGTCTCTATCTGCGTCACTAGGTTGAAAGATTCAACCCTGATAAGGAAGATTTCAGCTGGGTGCCAGTCTGGAACCGCTTGTACTCGCTTCCACTAGAATACTGGGATGAGGATTCACTAACAGCGATTAGCAATGGACTAGGCGAGTTTATAAAGGCTGCAGAGGAAACTAAGCTCTGAAGATACACATCCTATGCACAGATCTATGTTTACATGAAGCTAGGCCATGCGCTACTGGACACGGTAAGTCTTCTTCACAACAACTTTGAATGGATTCAACCCCTTTAGTATGAACATGTACCCTTCTGTTGCAAGCAATGCCATACCCATGGTCACTTCTTTCGTGACTATCCCTTAAATATGCCACCTAAAACCACAAACTATGGCGAAAAGTCTGATCCAGCAGGCTTCACCAAGGTTACTAGCAGGAAAAGGCATAACAAGAAACCTCCCTCAGCACCCAAAAATGTAGCTCCATCTTCTGCTTTGCCATCCTCTAGCAACAGCTTTAATATTCTGACAGATCTAGAACAGCTCGATTCAGAAATGCCCAGGCTAGCAAACCCAAGCTCTGCTCCATCCAAACCTCTGTCCCCCACTCTCACCCAAGCTAACACTAGTCATCCCTCGAAAACTATCCCCTCCGAAAAGCCGGCCTCAGATTCGCAACCAACTCCAATCCTATTACTCACAAAGCCCTATGGTCTGATAAAAATATGGACATAGATGATATTCAAGCAGAACCCTCTCAGCCACCAATCCACCAGGAAGGGGGAAGTCAACAAAGCTTAATGGAAGAGGAACCAGAAAGCTTTGATCTGGGGGAAATAGATATTTTTATTCTAGAGCAAGCCTGCAAAAGAAAAGAGTTTGACTCAATACCGGAAAGACAACTGGAAAATTTGGAAGTAGTGCTCAAAAGGCGCATCAGCACAATACTTTGGGCATACAGCAAGGAGGCAAATGGGATGGGAAACATATCATTAAAGATGGAAAGAAAAGAGGCAGAAAGACAGATCTACAACGTACCATTTTAATTGGGGAAATGCTAGTGGAGTCGGGAAGATGCTCCAAGATGACCAAATAATACCGATCTTTACCTACCAGTCAACGATGAGGCTCATCTCATGGAATGTAATAGGACTTAATGGTCCCGGGAAGTACAGAATGTTGAAGAACATGATCCTCCAAGAACAACCACACATTCTTTTCATGCAAGAAACAAAATGCAGTACCAGTACCTTAGAACCCATTTTATCCAAAGCCTGGACGGGATGTCAAACAACAATAGTCGACGCAACCGGTGCATTAGGAGGATTAGCCATAGCATGGAATTCTCAGCATATTTCCTTAACAAATATCCACGCTTCACACTATTTCATTCAAGCCATGTTCCACCTGATCGGCCCCAACATACATGGACACCTAACTAATGTTTACTTCCCTCAGGAAAGTACGCAAAATATAAAGCAATTAGAAACATTGAAGATCCTCAACGCTCCAAGAGCTTATCCACTTTGGATCACGGGAGGAGATTTCAACATGATCACACAGCTCGAGGAAAAACGGGGAGGCAGACGAAAGCTGGACAAAGAGAGCAATGACTTCAAAGCATATATTCAACACAATTGTCTTCTGGACCCACCTTTTGACAACGACATCTTCACTTGGAACAACAAAAGAGCAGGTACTCAACAAATAGCATCCAAGTTGGACAGATTTCTACTCTCAGACAACTTTGTTCATCTTGGTGGTGATATAAGCGCCTCTATCTTACACTTAGTTGGCTTGGATCATTGGCCAATGGAAGAATCCAGGGAACTTCAATAGAAAACCATTCAAGTTTGAAGCTTTCTGGCTTACTCACCCTAAGTTCAACACCGTGGTCAAAGCCGCTTGGGAAAGTTTTATTCCCAACGGAGGCTCTCTTATGTACCAATTCCAGCAAAGACTGAAACATATCAAAAAACAAATCAAAATCTGGAACCATACCACCTTTGGCAACATCTTCCAAGAGAAAAAAGTCCTAGAGCAGAGCAGGATAGAGCTACAGCAGAAAATCATCCTTGAAGGCAGAACAGTGGAGTATGCCAAGCAGGAACAAACTCTACTAACACAGCTAGATGAAAGAGGCAAACAAGAGGAATTGCTATGGCGACAGAAATCAAGAATCAGATGGCTAAAATAAGGGGAATGAAATACTAAGTTTTTCCACCGCACAACCATACAAAGAAGAATGAACAACACAATCTCACACATTCAAAACTCTCAAGGAGACAAACTGGAAAAACAAGAAGACATAGAGAAAGAGCTAATAAATCACTTCAAAATTGTTCATCAATAACAGCCCATAGACAGACAGAGTGCCATCAATGATATCCTACAGCATATACCTAAACTCATCATTGAGGAGCATAATAAATTAATACTAAGGCCAGTCACAATCATGGAAGTTGAAGAGGCTTCCAATCAACTAAAGGTGGGGAAGGCGCCGAGACCTGATGGCTTCATGTCCAATTTTTACCATCACTTCTGGGATCTTATTACAGTAGATGTTTGGAATGTGGTAGAGGAATCAAGAGCAATGCATTGGTTACTCCCTTCGCTCAATTCAACTTTCATCGCCCTCATTCCCAAAGTCGCACAACCAAGCACTCTGGAGAATTTTAGGCCTATTGCCCTCTGCAATGTTATTTACAAAATTATCTCGAAAGTCATGGCCAATCGCCTCAAACCGCTCCTCCCTCTTCTCATCTCTCCAGAGCAATCGGGTATGTAGAAGGCAGCCAAATTCTGGATGGTATTATTTTAACCCATGAAACCATTCACTCGCTCAAAACGAACAAGCAAGTAGGTATGTTGCTGAAAATTGACCTTTCCAAAGCCTTTGATAAACTCAGTTGGACATATATAAAACAGATGCTAACGGCCTTTGGTTTCAGCCCAACCTAGGTTCGATGGATGATGACTCTCATATCCTCCCCTCTTTGCACTGTTCTTGTTAATGGGATCCCCTCTAAACCTTATCACCCTTCTAGAGGAATTCATCAAGGTGACCCTCTATCCCCTTTTCTTTTTATAATTATGGCTAAAGGTCTAGGTCGTATCATAAAACATGCAGTCTAATCTAATAATCTCAGAGGATTCTCTGTCCATGGATCCCCTGCCATCACCCATCAACAATTTGTTGATGACAATATGCTCTTTGGTCATCCTTCTGTACAAGAGGCTAGAACCTTCAAAGCAATTCTAGACACGTTTTCAGAAGCTTCGGGCACCACCATCAACACCTCCAAATCTCAAATTTTTTTCTTCCATACTCCTATTCCCACCCAAAGAATCATCACTCACATCATTGGTTTCTCTCAAGCCAAGCTTCCATCTCAGTATTTAGGCGCCCCTCTTATAGACTCAGCCTTAAAGCATGCTTCCTGGCATCAACTCATAGAGAAAATGGAAAGTCAACTATTATCTTGGACATATAGAACTCTCAATATGGCAAGTAGACTAGTCCTGATAAAGGTTGTTCTACAATCAATACCCCTCTATCTATTCTTAGTGCTTGCCGCGCCGAAATTGGTACTGAAAAGAATTCATAATTTGCAACGCAATTTTCTATGGGGTTCCACAGGACAAAACAGAAAATGGGCTCTAGTCAAGTGGGATAAAGTCTGCAAGCCTAAAAAATAGGGAGTTGGCTTACGAGATCCTCAACACAGCAACACTTTGATGGGAGCAAGGATTTGGTGGCAATGGGTTTCCTGTTCACAGAAGCTATGGACGCAATTATGGACAACAAAATATGCCAATAATAGACTGCAACAAGAACTAATCAGAATCACGACAACACCTACAGGTTCCCCAATCTGGAACACAGCCAAGCAACACAGAGAGGTCATCTGCCAGCATAGCTTCTGGGAGATAAGGGATGAGAGAACGGCTCATTTTTGGATGGACCTCTGGCAACAGAGACCCAAAATTGAATCATTCTCACCATCTACAAATCATCATGCAAACCACATTAACCAGGCAGACAATGTTGCACAGTTCTAGATTCCTGGCATCACACTAGGATTCAGGCAATGGAAACTGGTAAGGAAAATAGCACAGCAAGCAACGAAAGCTCACAACTTGGAGCTACACGAAGAGCTCACCAATAAAAGAATCAGAGTCCATATAGAAAGCGATGTTCTAAGATGGGGCTACACACCGAAAGGCACATACACCACCAAAGAAGCATACCAAATAATGTGCCAAACTCAGGAACCAATAGATCCTACCTGGCAACATATATGGACTACAGGGATCTGGCCCAAAGTCTCCACTTTTATCTG
Source organism: Pinus taeda (assembly GCA_000404065.3). Classification (NCBI taxonomy): domain Eukaryota; kingdom Viridiplantae; phylum Streptophyta; class Pinopsida; order Pinales; family Pinaceae; genus Pinus; species Pinus taeda. The sequence goes on along the minus strand of APFE030813335.1, from coordinate 158,017 downwards.
GTTGTTGTATCATCAAAGAATTCTCACATGGGATAACTTAATTAAAATAGGATTTCATGGTCCTTCTTACTATCCAACTATCAAAATAATGAAGAAACTATTCAGCACCTCATGGATTCCTGCTGCATGGCCAATCAACTCTGGGAAAAGCTCACATTCAGATGCCAGAGACCTTGCAGAATTCTTGGGGATTTAAGAGGCACCATCCACAATTGGACTCCAGAGCCCTACAACAGCAAAATTTTCAACAAGTTATGGACCATCCTACCAAGTCTCCTTCTATGGACAGTCTGGAAGGAAAGAAATAAGCGAATTTTCAAAAATCATCAAACTTCCTTAGAAATAATATGGACTAACCTATGTCGGAACATCAAGGAAACTCTCGCATTGCATCAATGGACAACAGAGGACTTTCCAACCCAACCATAGGAATTAAGCATATGGGCCAACTGGAATCTACAGCTCCCACAAGTTCTATCGAATCCCAACAGAACCAACATCACAACCAAGCATCTTTCACATTGGTCACGACCCCCTACAGGACTAATTAAGTTAAATTTTGATGGCGCCTCCAAAGGCAACCCGGGAAAAGCAGGATATGGAGGCATATTTAGAAATCATGAGGGCCAACCCTTATTATCTTTTTTTGGCTCCATTGGATGGGACACGAACAACTCTGTAGAATTGGAAGGCTTGTGGCAAGGTATGAAGCTCGCTGACCAACATAACTTTTATCCCATCCTTATAGAAGGGGATACTCAAATCCTCATCAATATGGCCATTCAAATACAACAAGGAAGACTTGCTTCATGAGTTGTTAACAGTTGGAGACTAATGACCAGGCTTGAAACAATGGAGAAATGGATAAAAGATAGAAAAGCAATAACTTTTATTCATGTCAAAAGGGACCGCAACAAAGTTGCTGATCTTCTAGCAAACATCGGGACAGATCAGGATGAGATCCAACACTACGATCCTCTCGACATCATAGATGACCAAAATCAACTGCAAATCTGCACTGACTTGGTGCAACAGGAAGCTCATTCCCCAAATGCGGGTGAACGTTAATTGCGTTAATGGTGAGGATATGAGACAACGGCGGACGAGATGACCACTTGGCCCTCAGCAATCTTCCCAAGACCAGAGTTAATGATCCTCAGGGCACCTCATAGGCGGCATTAAATTCCCGCAAGAGTCGAGGCAGAGCCATGCCATGTTTAACCATGGCCCCTGATCACATTCCAGGCATTGTACCCCTATTCCATTGCACTTTCCCTCTGCAGGCGGCAGAGCCAACGGAGAGAACTAGCACGGGACGCCGTTGCTGGATTGTCTGCTGCCTTGATTCAGGAAATGGTTACCACCATTCCTAAACAATTCTCTGCAATTCAGCTCCTGTTTTCAAAAATTCTGATTCCTCTACACAAAATTCCCTTGTTTATTCCCCTTCCGCTTACCCTGACTCATTCTCTGCTCCCCTTTCCACCATGGTTTGCCACCGTATGCGTAGCAAACACAGCGGCACGCGAGGTGGCAGCTCTCGGTCTTAGGCTCGGTATTGAAGTATTTCGGATTCCCCCACTTCCTCGGCGATAAATCCCCACTATCCGAACACCATAAGCGGTCGGGGCAGAGCAGGCCTCCACTGCTCTGGTCGCAATGAGGCAGCTGTGCGCACTGCTCCCTTTCCTCTGCCCCTACACCAAGTCCTCCACACAACGTAATTCCGGTTCCGCAGCTCTCTAAACCGCCCGATCATTGTCGCCACCGTCTCCATCTCCATTACTGAAGAAGTTGAGCAGAACATCCCTATGACAACTCCCATGGAGGAGACACACAGAGCTAGTCCAAGTCGGAACAGAGGCAACGACGAAGAACAAGGTGGTAATGGTGGTCGGAATAGACGGCATGGGAAGGCCATTGCTGGCAGCTCGCATGAGGACTTGGACTTGTAGAGTGACACGCAGGCAGTGGAAAGCTGCATGGTGGACACGTCGGGCCCGCAGCAGGGAAAGAGCTCAACAGGCGGTGGGCCATGTTGAGTCAGACAACCCAGATGACTGGGCTTGCCTGATCGTGGAGGAACCTGCCATGGAGGAATTCGTTGCGTGCTTCACGTCTACCAGGTGGCACTTCACTTAGTTCTTGGTCTATTATGTTTTGTCTTTTGTAGCTTCAATTTTTCTGAGGGTTGGTGATCCAGTGCGGACGCACTGCTGGTTTCTGGGTGGGTTTGCAATGTTGTTTTTTGGATCTCTTCATAAAACTGTGGGTAAATCCGGTGTCTTTTTGTATCTCTTTCTCTCTTTCAGACTGGTTTCCCCTCTGTTGGGGCAGTCTCATATTTTGTTAATGGCAACATGCTGACTTAGGCCGAGTCCCTTTCCGGCTAGGACACTCTATAAATACCTTTTTTATTTTATCAATAGATTACTCTTACTTAGAAAATATATATATATATTTGATTTCTTCTTCTGTATGTGAGGTGTCAGATAAAAATGAAATAAAATATATCTAATTATCCTATTATAAAAATCCATTCTTTAAACAAACCAAAATTAATTTTATAAATTAACTTAATCTATTTATATTATTAAATCACCTTTAATATATTGACCTTAAAATGATAATCGTAATATATATAAAAATTAAAAATAATTAATAATTGGTAATAAATAAAAATAAAAATAAATTAAAAATAATAATTTTGTCTAGATCTGGTGGTCGCTCTTTTCTTCTTCCCATCTTTCCTTCTATATTTATCTCATCCTTTCACTTTTCTTCTTTTGCAAGTTTTTTTCCTAATGATGAGTTATGGTATTGACCCGAGACGTTGAATTAAAAATGAATATTGTGAATGTTCTGAAATCTCAAAAACAATAATCATATTATTATTTATTTTTTAATTGATTTTATTTTTTATTTTTATTTTTTTAATTTAAGTGTGCTTTTAAAATTTTGTTTACTAATATTGTTTCATTATTTTTTTCATTATTGTATTTTGTTTTAAATGTTTATACTAGTTTAAAAAGTATATTGCCTTTTTCCATAAGTTGTCTTTAATTCTTTCTTTAATTTTCAAGATTTTTATATAAAAAATTAAAGGTTATTTCCTATAGTTTTACCTTAATTAAATTTTTTTTAAATTAAATGTTTATTTTTTAACTTTTATTTAAAAATAAAATTATGAATTTTTCTATTTCAAAATTTCCCTTCTTGTTTTTTCTTTTTCTTTTGATATTTTATATTTGATATTTTTTTATTTTGACAATATTTGTTGCAACGTTGTAAGATTTTTGTAGCCATGGTTCATAAAATACAACTTTGAATCCCCACAAAAGGAAAGTGCTACTAATAATACTTTTCATTTTCACAATGGAACTCAATATTTTGGTTCTATATGTATTGGTCGTAAAGGCCACAATTTAAAAAATCTTATAGTTTTATTTCTAGGAAAAAAGGGCTACTATTTGGAGTACCGACTTTTGATTCAATGATCGATTTTAAGGTTCTGGTTAGAACAATGCTAATTGCTAAGTCTAGAAATTTCGAAGAAGTTAGAATTTTTGTAACAGCCCTTGTGAAAATTCCATGTAAAAATATATAAATACCACGGATGATGGGACACGTATTCCAAACTGAATGGTGGGCAAGACATCCTAGTGGGGGTTCATTTGGTTGTTTATGGTTAAGGAAATTGGCAAAGGCAGTGGCTAAGGCATTAAATAGGCAAAAAGGCATTTTGACACATTTATTTATGAAAATAATGGAAATTAGGAGAAAAGGGAGGTGAAAGGTCACAGGTTGCATGTGAGGAGGAAAGGGAAGTAAAATAATGGAAAATTAAGAAAATAGAGACCTCATTAATAAAAATGCTTTTGAGTATCAATTGGCATGCTTCTTCCTTTCAGTGTGAACCCTTTGTTTGTTCAATTTTGGAACTCTCTCATTATTCTCTCTCTCTCATACTCTTGGAGACTTAGATTTTCTTGGAGCACTCTTGGTGGGTGTGGCATACTTAGATTCATGGAGCAAGAAGGCAAAGGAAGAGCAGGAAAGCGCAATAAGGCAATGGCATCAACATCTACATCATATTTTCTTGCAGGTACCGAGTTGCATGTATGATTTCTTCACTATTTTTGGAATGCATGGCACATGCCTGTGGTTTCTTCGTTGTGACCTATCATTGGCATGTAGCATTGCTTGGATCGATAGTGGATTGCCTAGCCTTGCCATTTCCTGGATAGCCATGGTGATTGTGGGTTTACTTTCATTGCTTTGTTTTGGTTGGTTCTCATGTTTTCTTAGCTTGGGTTGAGTTATTAGTCCTGGAAGCCCTGGTTGAACAAACACTCTAGAAGCCCTGTAACAACTTGGGTTGAGTTACTAGTCCTGGAAGCCCTGGTTGGACAAACGCTCTAGAAGCCCTTGGTGGGTTGAGTTACTAGTCTTGGAAGCCTTGGTTGGAAAAACACGCTGGAATCCTTGTATAAGTTGTGGGTTGAGTTACTAGTTCTAGAAGCCTTGGTTGGAAAAATTCCCTAGAAGTCCTGGAAGGCTTGGATGGAGGCCAATCTGATGATGTTTTTTTGGTGATGTCCGACCGTGAGGTGGAATCACAGTTTGATGGGTTGACGATGGTGGCCTTCGGAAGCCCTGGATGAGTTTCGATTGATGTGTTCTATGAAATCCCACATTCTTGCTTGGAATATGGCACGAGGACGATTAGATGAAGAGAGACTTAGCTCAGCCAATCTATGGTCAGGTGGAACATGGTAGTCCCATCACCGGTTGGTTCATTGCATTTACTAATGAAAAAATTACATTTCCTTGATTTTCATGTGAAAATGTACTTATGTATACGGTTTTGATGGTTGATATGTTTATTGTATTTATGTTCATGTTATGTTGTTTATATGCACATTTACCCTGGAAGGTGTTACAATTTCAACTTTGAAAATAAAAAATGGTGAGGTTTCGAAGAAGTTATAGTTTTAACTTTGAAAATAAAAAATAGTTATGATTTAATGTCACTTCCTAATTTGGGGTTGATTTTAATGTTTTTTTCAAGAACTTTATGACATTAAGGTCATGGTTACAAAAGATAGTAAGTTTAACCCTAAAAAAAATGAGAGTGTTACTAGTAGCACCACTTTTCAAAACAAGGATAAAACTAACCACTAAATGCAACCTTTAAAAAAATGAGAACTTTGTAAGGTTGTTGATTAGTTGGTAAATATACCTTTGTGGAATTTTGTCTTTGATCTCTCACCCATTTTAATATAGAGATCTCTATATGAAAAAAGGCTACTAGGCCTCTACACTTAGTGAAGACTTTGCTTTAGAAATATTATTTGGCTTATTTATTTGTGTAACTTGGATATGAGAAAATAGATGAAAAGTGGAAATGAAAATTCTTTGATTCACTGGACCAACCAATGACATGTTTCCAACTTTGTAGGACATTGAGTGTTCTACTTCCATAAATGATTCTCTGGCGTTTTTGTTAAGAATGTAATACTAAATGCAACCTCTCTACTCAGTATTATCCTTAAGGCACATGAGGTTGGTTTTTTTGCAATGACAAGGTCAAATACCATCCAATTTATGGTGTATGAAAGGCTTCAAGGTTTAAGTTCTTTATGGTACCTCATGTTTTCCATGCTTTTTCAATTTGGTACCAACAAAGGGACACACACTCCAACTCTATATGTGCAAAATTGTTGTAACAACCCTGGTAAAAATTCCATGTAATAAAAGTTAAAAACGATAACCACGGATGATGGGACACTTATTCCAAGCTGAATGTTGGTTAATACATCCTAAGGGTGTTCATTTGGTTGTTTATGGCTAAGGAAATTGGTAAATGAAATGGCGAAGGCTTTGGAAAGGAAGAATGACATTTTTGGCACAATTATTTATGAAAATAATGGAAATTAGGAGAAAAGGGAGATGAAAGGTCACATGTTGCATGTGAGGAAGAAAATGAAGGAAAATAATGGAAAATGAAGAAAATAGAGGCCTCACCCATAAAAAGGCTTCCAAGGATTAGTTGGTAACCTTTTGTCAATTCAGTGTTGGAGCTCTCTCTCAAACTCTTGGACACTTAGAGTTTTCTTGGAGCACTCTTGGAGGGTGTGGCATACTTGGATTCTTGGAGCAAGAAGGCAAAGGAAAAGAAGGAAAGCGCAAGGAGGCATCGAGATCAACAATTACATCATATTTTCTTGTAGGTACCGAGTTGCATGTATGTTTCCTTCACTATTTTTGGCATGCATGGCACATGCATGTGTTCTTGGTTGTGATCTGTCATTGGCATGGAGGATTGCCTGGCTTGAAAGTGGATTACCTAGCCTTGCCATTTTCTAGATAGCCATGGTGATTGTAGGTTTATTTTCATTGTTTGTTTTTGGTTGGTTCTCATGTTTCCTTAGCTCAAGTTGAGTTATTAGTTCCTGGAAGCCCTATAACATCTTAGGTTGAGTTACTAGTCCTAGAAGCCCTGGTTGGACAAATGCTCTAGAAGCCCTTGGTGGGTTGAGTTACTAGTCCTAGAAGCCTTGGTTGGAAAAACTCTCTGGAAGCCTCACGACAGCTGTGGGTTGAGTTACTAGTCCTAAAAGCCTTGGTTGGAAAGATGCTTTAGAAGCCCTAGAAGGCTCAAATGGAGACCAATCTAATGATGGTTTTATGATGTTCGACCGTGAGGTGGAATAACTGTTTGATGGGTTGAGGTGGATGGCCTTTGGAAGCCCTTGATGATTTTTTATTGATGTGTTCTATGAGATCCCACATTCATGCTTGGAATATGGCACGGGAGTGAATGGCTGAAGAGAGATTTGGCTCAGCCATTCTATGGTTCCCATCCCGGGTTTGGATTTTGCATCATTAATGAATGGTTATTTCTCCTTGTATTTATATGAGAATTTTGATGGATTATATGTGGTCTATATGACTGTACTTTCATAAGTATTTTCTACGGCTATTATGTTGGTTAGGTATGTGTTTTATGGTAGCAGTCATGTGTGGCTTTCATCATGTTTTTACTTATAATTGGATGATAAATGTATATATGACCTAATGGATGGAACTGCAGTTGATGCATTGAGGCATCAATGGTTCTTAGCTATTCTCAGCTAAGTATGAGACCCCTATGCTCAGATCTGTGAATTACACTTATATATTACAATTTTCAATATGTTTAATGAAATGCATGTCATTGCTAGTAGGGGTCCAGTCAAGGTATTGAACAATTATTTTCTTTAGTATTGTCATTTCCATGTTAACTTACTAATTTGAAGAGATGGATCCATTTTGGGAAGTGACCTGGGCTCTGATCCTGAAAAAGTGGCTTAAATCCCGAGGTTGCTAGCACAAAACTGACGATTCTGGTCCACAGTTGCTGGGAGGTAGGCCTATGAGAACGACTTTAGGTTGTTGATCGTCCCCTTTCCCATAGCATGAGAGCGAATATGGCCCAAGCGACCTAAAACAACAATGGGATTTGAGTGGTTGACTTGTCCTTTGAGGGTTCTATTGATGATGTTGGATCTTTGTATGGTGTGTTTCTATCGGTTCCACTTCCTTAATGTGACTTAGGAGGTTGAATCATATCATAGTGGCCTCTCGTCCCATGTTTACCCTAGTTGGACGGTTGCTTGGGTAGATGTGGAAGGAGGGTGCTACAGAGTGGTATAAGAGCATGGTTCACACCTTGGACTGTATGAGCTATGTGTTGGTCATGCATGCATGTCAATTGCATGTGTGTCTCTCACACTTGCATTCCATATACTTGTTTCATTTGCAGGATGTTGTTCATGGTTGTAGTGATGTCGTCATGTGAAATTTGAGGTGTGCTTGTGGAATGCATCATTGTGAGTGTATGAATGGTTACATATCAATTTATGTCGCTTGCATCATTTCAGTATGCTTGGTTACATTCTTGTATGCTTGGTTGCATGTATCATTTGTGTAGGTTTGATTTCAAATATTATTCATTCATGCTTAGTCATATATGTTTATGCATATGTGTGGATGGTTATGCATCGCTTAGGCATGTTCATGTTTTCATGTGGTCAAGTGTATAGTGATTTAATGATGGTGGTTGTCATGCATGAGGTCGTGGTGTGTGTGTTGTTGTTGAGGTCATGCATTGATGACTAGACCCTAGCTAGAATGATAGTTGCATGGTTATATTCTTATGTACTATTTTTATATATCGTTATGATTATGTTATGCATGTATCATTCTAATCTGTTTATCTTGCAAACAAGGTATCCTCCCCGAGCTATACTAAGGTACATTGGTTTATTGTGATTAGCTAACATGATATGCCCTGCAGGAAGAAACATCAAATGGCTAGAAAGATAGTTGACTAAAGAGACTCTCCCTATGAATCCAAATAGCAGCATGGTGTTGGGAACTCTTTCGATTTGGTAGTGACATTGAAAAGATTAAAGGAAGAGATAAGGAGTTGTAAGGTGGATAATGATAGAATCATACAGTCGCAGGAAAAGTTAGCAGAGGTAAATTCAGTCATACTTCAGAGCTTGTCAGATTTGGAGCGACAGGGGCCACTTCGGTTCAGTCATGAGAAGGAGAACAAAACTAGTGGGGCATATGGCAGTAGATCACATGGCAGTCATGGACTAGATAGAGAGGACACAACCTGAGATGGCAGATTGTTGGACACTCCAGAGAGGAGAAGGGACATACACAATTATGATTCTAGTTTTGATTAAAATAGGCACTATAATCATCATCAGTATCATCCTTACGGGAGGAGTGATAGGGGATGCTTTCCATATGAATTTAATAAAGTGAGGCCACCTACTTTTGATGGGGAAATGAAGAAACCATAAGATGCAAAGGCATGGTTGCTTGGCATGAGGAAGTTCTTTAGGTTGCATGATTATTCAGAGAACATGAAAGCTAGAGTAGCTATCTTCAATCTTAAGGGTAAAGTGGACATTTGGTGAGAAGATGTGAAGAATGTCAGATGTATTCATGAAGAAGATTTGTCTTGGTTTGAGGGGCTATTTAAGAAGAATTACTTGTTAGAAAGGTACTTTGATGACAGGGAAAAAGAATTTTATGAACTTAAGATGGGTTCCATGACAGATGACGAGTACACTAGTAAGTTCTTGGAGTTACTGAGATATGTGCCTTACCTCACAGAGGAGAAGGCCAAGATTCAAAGGTTCAATAGTGGGTTACCAGTTGCACTTAAAGACAGAATTGAGTTCGATGAGCCTAGATATTTGGAGGAGGCCATTCGAAAGTTGAAGCATTTCTATGAAAAATCAAAGCGAAACATTGAAACTAAGATAAGTTTGTGAGGTAATGTAAAGAACAAAGGAAAATGGGATAAAAAGAGAGCAAGGCCACAGGATTCGAGTAACAAGGAGAATGTTGCACCACCTAAGAGGTTCAATGCATCAGATAGAGGACAGGGACATCAATCTGAAGAAAAGAATAAGGAAGGAGGATAGAATCCTATAGAGTGTTGGACTTGTGGAAAAGATCATTTCAGAAGAGATTGTCCACAGAATTAAGGTGGTAGACCTCAGATATATAATGTTCAAGAGGCTCATACTATTGGAGACATTGGTCAAATTATTCCACGTATCTTTGCAGTCTTGGATAACAAACATGTAGAGCATCAGGCATCTATCATCGAGATGGACGATAAGCTTTGTGATAAAGTTATTTTTATTTTGATTGACCTTAGATTTAATTATAGCTATGTTAGTCCTGACTTAGTGGATAAGTGTGGTTTGAATAAGGAGTTGCATGCAGAGTCTTGGTTAGTGCAATTGGCTACAGGTACAAAGAAGCGAGTGCATCATTGGGTAAGAGATTGTACATTTTACTTAAATGGTATGCCTATTGTTAGCCCTGAGGTGCAGTGCGGATTTTTGGAAGGTCAAAGAGGGGCTCGGTCTGATCTGTTGTTCTCAAAGGGGCCCCAACTGGGTCAATTTTTCCCTTTTCTCCTCTTACCCGTTTGATTGTTAACCTTTCCGTTTCCTTCGTTCACCCTCTAACCCCGACAAAATACTCCCTTTTGGCCTTAGCCCCAAGCACAAAGCCAAAATACCCATAAAACCCGACCATATGCCCTTGCACGCTCATAAAACACCTCACCGCATCCACGTCGTTGATCTCCTCCCGCCAATCCAACAGCCCATATTGCTCTCGATAAAGGCAATTTGCCCAATCAACCTCCACCATCAAATCACCTCCACCAGATCTGATGGTCCTTGCTCATATCGCATGGACAACTAGCACAGGCGGTACCCACGCAATATGGGCGGTTTCTCTCTCTCCTCCGCCGCTACGTGTCATTCATTGAATGGAATCGCGCGGCTTCTGACAATTACCACTTACCGCTTATTGTCTACGCGATAAAAACCATTACCGCTCAAGTTAAACCACCCCGCCTGTTATCGCCTGCGCAACTCTGCTGCTCGATAACCATTCGATCTACCTACCTGCTAGCCTCTGCCAACCGATCTCCACCACACATCTCCTCGATCCGACGACCATAATCCACGATCATCCCAGCCGTTCATCTGCCATGCACTCCATGTCCCATGCCCTGTCTGTTGCATGAAGGAGAAGATGGCCGACTCTGTTAGTCTAGTAACAGTTCGAACCTGAAACTGAATTGAAAAAAGAGCATGGCCAAGGGGGAAAAGGACACATCACATCTCAACAACTAAATTAAAACGTTATGGCACTCCTCTTCCATGATCAGTTCAACTGCCTGAATGATAGCATAGTACCACGCTGATGGAGTTTTCTTAATAGATAAAGTAATTGCATTCGAAGACACTATCAGATAGTTAAATGCAGTTGGTGGTCAATTAAGACACCTCCATCCCTAAACGGCCAAGGCCATTGTAATGTTAAATTATAAATAGCCAGCAAAAATATGGAATGAGGGGTTGGCATTTGATGTAAGGTTCAACTTCTCGAGACTGTAGGCACTCTGTAACTTGCAGCATCTCATCTTCATTTTCAGCAATGCAACCTTCTTTTTTTGTTACATGCTCACTGTCCATTTCTTCTCTGTTCTAAGCTTGTGCCTGTGGCGCTGTATTCATGACTACTTCCATGTTTAATACCAGATAACTGTCATCTTATATCTGTATTGAAATATTGAATGTATCAGTGAGTAGGCCACTCAGGTTTCTTCTGTGTCTGATGCAAAACAACTGTCATCTTGTCTTTGCATTGATAGATTAGATTTACAAGTTTCTTCACTGGTTGCAGCCGGTCATCACATGGTTGTGTGTATTTGTTGGTGTGGTCAATATTCTCCATATTCACCTAATTCCTAAATTGTTGAGCATTGGTGGTCTAAAGCCTTGTATTCTGAGGGTGTTCATGCATGTCTAGAGTGAAAACATAGTAGAAGTGGTTATTTGGCTTGAACCAAACTATCATCCCTTCCAATAAACTTCTGCAAAAATAGTTTAATTTATATGTTACCAGGCATCTCGAGCTACAACCTAGGAAAGTTTCCTAGAGCCCTAACATAATTAGCGCCATTGCCGGGGAGACGAGATTGAAGCTTAGATTCCCTGGGAAAATGACACAGATCCAGTTTTAATGATAGACAAAATCTGGACACATTTTTTGTTGTAATCATCTATTTGGCGACTCTACTGGAGGCCAAATTTCTTGACAACTCCACATCACATTTCTGGCTCGGTTTGTGAGGCACACTCAGAGAAATCACCAGCTTACCCAATACCTGACGCTGAGAATATTATCGAGCAAAGAAAGATACCACAAAAGGGAGCATCAGGATTAGGTAAACCTAAACAATATTATACATCTCTGCAAGAAAGGCTTGTAACAGAGTACATACATAGTGAGAATATAGCCTCTAGTACTAGTAGCGAAGAGAAATTTTCAAAGATTCATAAAGCTCCCTATTCTTTAGGTCCTCCTTTGGATTTCAGCCCAAAGGGAACCTCCCCTCCTATCCATCATATTCCTTTAACCATGTCAGTCATTTCTCAACTCCCCACCTTTCAAACTACCAGCGCTCTTCAATCCACCACAGTCATGGTAGACCCACAAGCACCCACCAAAATGGAAAGAATCATAGCTACTAGTTATGGACCCTTGGTATTGCCTACTCCTCTGCATGCCATGCCTGTAGGAGAGTATCAGAGGTACATGCCTAAGTTCACTGGGACAGAGGGAGTTACAGCAGAGAACATCTTGAGTCATTCTATAGCTATGTTGATAACCTAGATATTAGTGAAGATGATGTGTGGATGAGAGTTTTTGTCCAAAGCCTGGATGGAGAGGCTAGAAAATGGTTCATAGAATTAACCCCTAGGTTTATAACTGACATTAAGGCCTTAGATGATGTGTTACTAAAGCATTGAGGGCATAAGAAAGATCTTCTTTATTATCATACTGAGTTTGGCAACCTAAAAAGGGAAAGTGGGGAGTCATTGTCCGATTTCAATAAAAGGTTTAACCACGTGTACAACAAGATACCAACTGAAGTGAAACCTACTCCCACCTCTGCCAAGCTCACGTATGCCAATGCCTTTGATTCCGACTTTTGCCTACTATTGAGAGAAAGAAGATGTGCTTCCCTGGCTGAGATGCAGGATGCAGCCTTGGAAGTAGAGTCCAACATCATGGCTGCAGAGAAACTCAAGGGACATGTTGACCGAAGGAGACAGAGGGGTGAATCTTCTTCATCTTCAAACCCCAAAATAGACAAAATGACCAAGATGATAGAGTAATTGGTCTCTGAAATCTCTAAGCTGAAGGTTGAGCATCATTCAGGGAAAGGAATGGTTCCTAATACATTTGCTCCCAGAAATCCAAATCCATACAGAAGAGAAAATGAGCAGTTGCAGATCATACAAAAGGGAAGAAAGGCCAGTGAAGAATAGAAAGTGAAGAATCCTTTCCAGAACGTAGTCATGGAGGAGGAGAAATTTGATGAAGAAGATGAGATCTACTGCATGGAAGACAAAGGCAATGCTTCCTTTTTGACATTAGTTGCCTATGAGGAGTCATTACTCAAGGACCAAACCAGCCAGGAGTGGGACAGAGAAGCTGTTTTGCAAACCGAAAATCAGCAGAGATATAACCTGAGGTCAAGGATGAGTAATGGCAAAGAAAGCCATGTCCAAAGAGTTGTTTTTCCTGCAGAGCAGCAAGTTAACAAGCAAAAGCGACCAGCAGTTGATCCCAACATCCTCAAAGCACCAACTCAAGAGGTAAGAGGTCCTGACAAGTCCCCTTCCCTTTTTAGTTTTGAATCAGAAGTCCAGAAGTTGAAAATAATTGTACCTCTGATCGAACTAGTAAAGAATGAGGCCTTTAAGAAACCCATCCTTGATGCCCTCGAGCTCAAAGCCACACAAGCATCAAATGATTGTGTCAATTTGCAAGATGACAAACCTGCAGTTGTGCGTATCCCAATGACCGAACCTGCTGATGAAAATTCCCCATCATTTTATGTCTCCTTGACCATTCATGACAAAATCCTTCACAATTGCCTACTAGAACGGGTGCCAGTCATAATCTAATGCCCAAGGTTGTCATGGATGAGTTAGGCCTTGATATCACCAGATCTTATCATGATTTATTCTCTTTCAGTTCCATAAAAGTAAAATGTCTAGGGTTTATCAAATACTTGGCCATCACCTTATCTCAGTTGCCCATGAAGAGCACGATGATGGATATTGTAGTAGCAGATGCCCCCCCTAAGTTTGGCATGCTGCTTTCCAGAGGATGGATGAAGAGGTTGGGTGGGACATTGCAAAATGACCTATCCTATACCACTGTCTCGGTTTTTGGGGGAGAAAGCAGGAGATTATAGAGGGAATCTCAGCTAGCCTATATCATCAGTGATGAAAAGAATCCCACTAACCATCCCATTTAAACTGTGGAAACTGAATTTGGAGCATGTATTCTCCAAATTGAAGAATCCCAGTGGGCCTCAATAAAACCAAGAAATTAGTATGCCGGGTCATAGAGAAGGAAGAGCCACAAACTTGGGATATGTTCTTTGATGGAGCCTGCTCTAAGGAAACTGCAGGAGCAGGTGTAGTGTTGGTATCCCCAACACAAGAATGCATACATCTGTCTTTCAAGCTGACTTTTCAGGTCACCAACAATATAGCAGAGTATGAGGCTTTGATATTGGGCTTAAATGCTGCGAAAGAAATGGGAATCAGTGACATAAAGGTGTTTGGAGATGCTGATCTCATCATTCAGCAAGTGAACAAAACATTCCAAGCAAGGCACCCAAGGCTGAAAGTGTACAAAGACGAGGTATGGAGGCTCAAAGATTCTTTCAAAAGATTTTGTATCTCATATATTCCTAGAATAAAAAATCAGCTTGCCGATTCACTTGTTGTGTTTGCTAGCATGTTCATCCCTCCCATGCCCCCTAGATTGGCTTATGATTTTCAGGTAAAATATAGACCATATCTACCTGATAATGTCAAATACTGGAAAGTTTTTGAGGATGATGATGAAGTCAATAGGTTTCTGCAAGTCATTGATGAATTCTCTGAATGCAAATTGATCAAGAGAATGAAGCCGTGGAGGAATATCTTCAGTCCCAACTGAGAAACAAAACTGGTCAGGACAACATTGCGCAATTACCTAGTAACTATATACCTAAAGGGTTGGTGCCTTTAGAGAAGCTGTTTGACCATAATGATGCGCCTTACCCAACTGCCCAAAAAGAAAATGGGTTTGCAATCCATATACATAACATAGGGAGCCCAGATCATCCAAAGTATATAAATCTATCCACCCGCTTGTCTACTGCCCAAAGTTCTGAATATTGCACCCTGATGAAGCAATTTGCTGATGTCTTTGCCTGGGAATACAGTGACCTTAAGACTTATGAAAAAAACATTATTCAGCATAAGATCCCACTGGAGAAAGACACCATCCCCTTCAAGCAGAAGCTGAGACGCATAAACCCTCTGCTACTTCCTTTGATTGAGAAAGAAATTAAGAAATTGTTGGCTGCCAAGATCATAGTTCCCCTGAGGTATTCAAAGTGGGTAGCCAACCTAGTAGTTGTGAGGAAGAAGAGTGGGGAAATCAGGTTGTGTGTTGATTTCAGAAACTTGAACAAATGCTCTAAAAAGGACAATTATCCCTTGCCCAAAATGGAACATTTGCTACAGAAGGTTTCAGGGGCTAAAGTTATGTCTTTCCTGGATGGATTTTCAGGGTATAATCAACTGGCTGTACATCGAGGGGACCAAGAAAAGACTGCCTTCACCACTCCTTGGGGCACTTTTATGTACTCCAAGATGCCATTTGGATTGATGAATGTTGGGGCCACCTTTCAGAGGGCCATGGATATAGCGTTTGTGGGAGAGAAGGACAAGTTTGTCCTTATCTACCTTGATGATATAACAGTTTACTCCAGTAGTCATCAAGATCATCTGCAACATTTGAGGAAAGTGTTTTTGAAGTGCAGAAAATTTGGGATTTCAGTAAATCCTAAGAAGTCACAGTTTGCTCTAGAAGAAGGCAAGCTCTTAGGACACATCGTTTCTGCTGCAAGTGTCAGGATCGACCCAGAAAGAGTCAAAGCTATACAGACATTTTCTGTTCTGAGGTCAAAGAAGGACATTTAATCCTTTTTGGGTAAGATAAACTTTGTGAGGAGGTTTATTCCCAATTTTTCAGAACTAGTGAAACATATCACCTCTATGCTGAAAAGGGGATCAGAGATTAAATGGACCGATGCAGCAAGAAAATCCTTTGAAGACATCAAAAGAGCTATTATGGAAGTTCCCACTCTAATTAGCCTAGATTATAACAAGGAGTTCCATATCTTCTCTTTTGCCTCCTGTGACACCCTTGCAGTAGTCTTGTTGCAGAAGGATGATGAAGGAACAAAGCACCCAGTGGCCTTTTTCAGAAAAAAATTAAGGAATGTTGAATTACGATATGACATTATTGAAAAACAGGCTTATGCTCTTGTTAAGTCTTTAAAGGCATTCCAAATCTACATTCTGCACTCCAAGGCGATTACCTATATACCCTACCTAAGTAAAGAATGTCCTAATGCAGCCAGATTTTGATGGAAGAAGGGCTAAATGGATTGCAAAGCTCATTGAGTTCAACATAGAATTAAAGCCCACCAAGCTCATCAAAGGCCAGGGCCTTGCTCAGCTGGTGGCTAAAGAAAATTGCAGAATGCTGGACATAAACTACATGGGTACAAGTTCAGATGTTGGACAAACAGGGGAGGCAACAATGAAACAAGGACAGAACCAGTCTTTGGCTGAAAATCTGGCTTCGTGTGAATGGTATTCTAGAATAGCTCACTTCCTATTGAAGTTAGAAGTTCCTTCAGGCCTTAGTTCAAGTCAATCCATGACTATTAAGCTCAAAGCAGCCAAGTTTTGCATCAATAAGAACCTGCTTTATTGGAGGGACCCAACTTGAATCCTCTTAAGATGTCTAGACAAAGAGCAATCTGTGGAAATCATGCACCAGTTCCATTCTGGCATCTATGGAGGGCATCATTATTGGAAGACCACAACCTACAAGATCTTGAGAGCTGGTTACTATTGGCCCACCCTATTCTCTGATGTGTTTTCCTTTGTCAAATCTTGTGACAAGTGCCAGAGGTTTGCAGGAAGATAGCAGCTGAAATCTTTGCCCCTGAAGCCAATACATACCAGTGGCCCATTCCAGTAGTGGGGTTTGGATTTCATAGGGGAGATTAATCCACATTCCAGTGGCCAGCATAGATGGATTTTAGTAGCCACTGATTATTTTACCAAATGGATCGAATCCATCCCCACTAAGAAAGTTGATCACCAGGTTGTCATCAAATTCTTGACAGAGAACATTTTCACCAGGTATGGTTGCCCAAACAAATTGGTTACAGACAATGCAGTAACTTTTAGGGCAAAAGATTTGGTGGACATGTGTGACTCAATGGGCATTAAACTAGTGCATTCCACCTCATATTATTCTCAAGGCAATGGCCTAGCAGAATCATCCAATAAGAGCCTGGTAAGGATAATCAAAAAGCTATTGGAAGACAATAAAAGGACTGGGATTCCAAACTCAAGTTCGCATTATGGGCTAACAGGGTTACCACTAAGAAGTCCACAGGGAATTCTCCATTCAAGTTGGTATAAGGCATTGAGGCTATATTCCCAATCCAATTGACCCTCCCTGTGGCCAAATTCCTGCAAGAAGAGCAGAATGAGGAAAATGGCATGGCAAGGAGGATTAGTGACTTGGCTGAAGTTCATAAGATCAGAGATCAATTGATTGAAAGGCCTGCAGTACATCAAAGGAAAATCAAGGAAGCTTTTGACATAAAAGCAAAGATGGACAATTTTCAGGTTGGTGACTGGGTC
Organism: Pinus taeda; assembly: GCA_000404065.3. NCBI lineage: Eukaryota > Viridiplantae > Streptophyta > Pinopsida > Pinales > Pinaceae > Pinus > Pinus taeda. Next base: position 140,621 of record APFE030813335.1, on the reverse strand, counting down.
CTCAAATGGGATGCACTGAAGGAAAAAAAAGGCAATCATGGTAAGTTTGATGCATTATGGACAGGACTTGTTGTCATCTCTCAGGTCCAAGGGAACAATACTTTCATGCTGAAAAGCTTGGAAGAAGAAGCAGTTTTTGATGGCCCAATCAATGGGCAGTTTTTGAAAGTTTATTTTGTTTAAGGCTTTCAAGCCTCAACATTGTAAATATGTTCTTTTTACAGTTTTTAGTGTAGGCTTATATATACTTCATGCCCAATGGAATATGAGGCAATGTTTCTAATCTTGTTTTCATATAGAAGGCAATGGTCTATGGTTCTTGAAACCTCACAGGGAGGATTTCATCCCCAGAAGGAGCCAGTGTTAGCCCTGAGATGCAATGCCGACTTTTGGAAGGTCAAAGAGGGGCTCGGTCTGATCTGTTGTTCTCAAAGGGGCCCCATCTGGGTCAATTTTTCCCTTTTCTCCTCTTACCTGTTCGATTTCTAACCTTCCCGTTTCCTTCATTCACCCACCCTCTAACCCCGACAAAATACTCCCTTTTGGCCTTAACCCCAAGCACAAAGCCAAAGTACCCATAAAACCCGATCATATGCCCTTGCACGCTCATAAAACACCTCACCGCATCCACGTCGTTGATCTCCTCCCACCAATCCAACGGACCATATTGCTCTCGATAAAGGTAACCTGCCCGATCGACCTCCACCGTCAGATCACCTCCACCAGATCTAACAGTCCTTGCTCATATCGCATGGACAACTAGCACAGGCGGTACCCGCGCGATATGGGTGGTTTCTCTCTCTCCTCCACCACTGCGTGTCATGCATTGAATGGAATCGCGTGGCTTCTGACAATTACCACTTACCACCCGTTGTCTGCGCGATAAAAACCATTACTGCTCAAGTTAAACCACCCCGCCCGTTATCGCCCGCACAAATCCTCGCCCGATAATCATTTGATCTACTTGCCCAAAGATCTAATGGCCCAGACATATCCCGCTCTCACCACAACTGTTAGCCTCCGCCAAGCGATCTCTGCTACACGTCTCCTCAATCTGACGACCACCATCCACGTTCATCCCAGTCGTTCATCTACCATGCACTCCATGTCCCATGCTCTGTTTGTTGCACGAAGGAGAAGACGACCAACTCTATTAGTCCGGTAATAGTTTGACCCTGAAACCGAATTGAAGAAAGAGCATGGCTGAGGGGGAAAAGGACACAGCATGACTCAACAACCGAATTAAAACATTATGGCACTCCTCTGCCATGATCAATCCAATCGCCTGAAGGACAGCACAGTACCACACTGATGGAGTTTTCGTAATAGAGAAAGTAACTGCATCCAAAGACGCTATCAGACAGTTAAATGTAGTTGGTGGTCAATTAAGACACCTCCATCCCTAAACAGCCAAGGCCATTGTAATGTTAAATTATAAGTAGCCAACAAAAAGATGGATGAGCGGTTGGCATTTGATGTAAGGTTCAACTTCTCGAGACAGTAGGCACTCTGTAACTTGCAGCATCTCATCTTCATTTTCAACAATGCAAGCTTCTTTTGATGTTACATGCTCACTGTCTATTTCTTCTCTATTCTAAGTTTGTGCCTGTGGCGCTATATTCATGACTGCTTCCATGTTTAATACTAGATAACTGTCATCTTATCTCTGTATTGAAATATTGAATGTATCAGTGAGTAGGCCACTTAGGTTTCTTCTATGTATGACAACTGTCATCTTTTCTTTGCATTGATAAATTAGATCTACAAGTTTCTTTACTGGTTGCAGCCGGCCATCACATGGTTGTGTGTATCTGCTGGTGTGGTCAGTATTCTCCATATTCACCTAATTCCTAAATTGTTGAGCATTGGTGGTCTAAAGCCTTGTAGTATGAGGGTATTCATGCATGTCTAGAGTGAAAACAGAGTAGAAGTGGTTATCTGGCTTGAACCAAACTATCATCCCTTCCAATAAATTTATGCAAAAATAGTTTAATTTATATGTTACCAAGCATCTCCAAGCTGCAACCTAGGAGAGTTTCCTGGAGCCTTAACACCTACCACAACACATTTGAATGTATTACCATTCGGTTCTTACAGTATATTATTTGGCATGGATTAGTTGTATCTACATAGAACCAAGGCAGACTGCTATGAAAAAGCTATTGAGTGTGTTGATGACAATGGAGAACCAAGAGTCTTACAAGGCAAGAAAAAGGCCACATCAGTTAGAATGGTGAAAACTATGCAAGCAAAGTGTATCCGCATGAAAGGGTGCAAGCTATTCGCTTTGCACATTTCTAGTGATAAGGGTAAGGAGGTTGAGAATGCAGATGTGTTGAACAAGTACTCGGTTTTACAACAGTTCAGGGATGTATTTCCTGAGGACATTACAGAGTTGTCACCTCACAAGGAGGTATAATTTTCTATTGAGTTAGTGCCAGGGGAAACTCCAACATCAAAAGAACCTTATAGGATGAGCACACCTGAGTTGGTTGAGTTAGAATTGCAGTTGAAGGAAATGTTGGACAAGGGATACATTAGGCCAAGTGTATCACCTTAGGGTGCATCGATATTGTTTGTCAAGATGAAAGATGGTACTTTCAAATTATGCATTGACTACATGCAATTGAACACAATGACTGTCAAGAACAGGTACCCTTTGCCGAGGATTGATGACTTGTTCGATCAGCCGAAGGGAGCAACAATGTTCTCAAAGATTGACTTGAGATTTGGATATCATTAGGTATGCATTTAGGAAGAAGACATTTACAAGATTGCGTTCAAGACCAAGTATGGGCATTATGAGTTTGTTGTAGTTCCATTTGGATTAACTAATTCTCCAGCTACATTCATGTGCTTAATGAATAATGTATTGCGTCCATATTTGGATAAGTTCATTATTGTGTTCATTGATGATATATTGGTATATTCTAAAAATGAAAAAGAGAATGTTGAGAATTTAGCAGCAGCGTTGAAATTGTTGAGTGAGCATCAGTTGTATGCTAAGCTTAGCAAATGCAGTTTCTTTGAAACAAAGGTACATTACTTGGGGCATGTCGTCTCCAAGGAAGGCATTGTAGTAAATCTAGAAATGATAAGAGCCATCATGGAGTGGGTAGCTCCTAAGAATGTGGATGAGGTGAGATCCTTCATGGGTTTGGTAGGTTACTATAAGAGGTTCATCAGGAACTTCTCGCAGATTTCTTATCCTATCACATCTTTGCAAAGAAAAAGTAAGAAGTTTGAATGGACAGAGGAATGTGAGGCTAGTTTTGAGCAACTCAAGCAGTTGTTAACACATGCACCACTGTTGAAGATTGAAGACCTGGACATATGCATGCAAGAGAGGACTTGGTGCAGTCCTTATTTAGGATGGACAAGTAGTATTCTATGAGTCACAGAAAATGAATGAGCACGAGCAGAACTATCCCACGCATGAGCTTGAGTTGGCAGCAATTATACATGCACTAAAGACGTGGAGACACTCTCTTCTGGGCAGGAGGTTCACATTGATGAGTGATCATAGTGGGTTGAGGTATCTATTTGGCCAACCAAATCTGAATGGTAGACAAGCTTAGTGGTTGGCCATGATAAGCGAGTTCGACTTTGAGATCAAATACATCAAAGGAAAGGAGAACATAATGCCAGATGCTCTTAGCAGGCAGGTATAAGTGAATCACTCAGTAGCTATGAGCTCTTATGGGACAAATTTACAGTTAATGATCTTGCAGGTAGGACAAAAGGATGTCATATATATGGAGAGTGTGCACAGATTGCAACATAGTATGGGTACAGGTGATGGTATAGGTACAAGTACAGGTAGTGGTACAAGTACAGGTGCAGGTGCATAGGACTTGGACTATTGTCTTACAACAGATGGATTGGTCCGGTTTCGAGGTAGGATATATGTGCCAAATGACAGTGATCTCAAGAAGGTGATCTTGAGGGAGCTTCATGTGAAACCATATTAATGTCACCTAGGTTACCAGAAGATACTGACAGTAGTGATAAGATCTTACTATTGGCCAAATTTGAAGAGGTATGTAGCAAAGTTTGTGGCGAGATGCTTTGATGATCAACGAGTGAAGGCAGAGTGTAAACATCCAGGTGGATTGCTACAACCGGTCGCGATTCCATAATGGAAATGGGAGGTCATTTCCATGGACTTCATCACAAGGTTTCCAAAGAGAGTAAAACAATATGATTCCATCATGGTCATTGTGGATAGGTTGACAAAGGTTGCACACTTCATTCTGGTGAAGTATACATTCTCAACTAGTGATGTGGCACAAGTATTCATCAGAGATTTGGTTAGACTCCATGGTGTTCCAAAGAATATTGTATTAGATAGGGATGCAAAGTTCACTTCCAAGTTTTGGAAGGAGTTATTTGAAGGTTTGGGCACAGAGTTGGCCTTCAACACAGCCTATCATCCACAGACGGTTGGACATACAAAGAGGGTCAACAAGATATTGGAGGACATGTTGAGGATGTATGTGATGCATCAGCAGCGGAAGTGGGAAGAGTATCTCCCCTTGGTAGAGTTCACGTACAACAACAGTTATCAGAGTCATCACATCAACCTTGTTTACACAAAGAATAATTAAATTTTGTGTGTAGTTCTTTTGATTCATCACATTGAGAGATTTGGGTCAACATATCAAACTAGCCAGTGTGGTTCATCATTAGGACAATGATGAGAAAACTTATCTAGACTATGGGAATAAATAGAGCAGAGATGTAAGAAAAAAATAAAACAAAAAAAAAATAAAAAATAAAAATAAAAAATCAAAACAACAAAGGTCAAAGGTCAAAAAGGAACATTAGCGAAAATAAAAACACTACTCCCAAATTACTAATATATTTATTAATAAATAAATACTAAAG
>APFE030813335.1:108387-132538 GCA_000404065.3 Pinus taeda | reverse complement strand
AATTAACGTCCATTCCCATGAAGACAAGTTGAACATTAGCCTTCTTAATTAATGTGACCCCAACATGCTACGCCATCATATAACAATTTCACAAGAGGAAGTGTCACATGCCTTCTCATGGTAGCAACTAGGATAGTGGGTCCTGCGAAAACTTCTCCTTGAATTGGAGATAAAAGAAACTATTTTCTTGTTTTATGCTTCACTTTCCACACTCTATTCTTAGTTGTGTGATTTCTATGGTGAATATCTAAGTGAAGTCACCATCACTTTGCTTGCTTCTAAGTTCATTGTTGGATTGGAAAACCTTTTAGGCTTGTGGCATGTGGCTTGTTTCTCCTAACAAGATGTCTCTTGATGGCATTTCTTAAAAGAATGGAGCTTAGGATGCCTTGCCTTCTCTTCCCCAACCCTTATCCATGATAGCTAATTTTCCTTGATAATTTCAAGCCAATGCCCCTAGTGTGTTTTTCAAATTCGCCAACATGTTGTTGAGAAAATTTTGAGAAAGGCAAGCTTACCAAAGTGGTCTCGATCATGGAGCTAGGTTGGAAAATGGCAATGGAAAGTGGTCTTGCTTCTCAATACTTATGGATGATTGCTTGGGATTTTTTCAAGGCCTCCTCCCTATTTTACAACTCTTGTCTATTTTATTGCCAATTATCCAACTTGATGACCTTCTCTCCCAAGTGTACAAACTAAACACAATGCTTGTGCTACTCTACCATAACCACAATAACAAAATCTTGGCATTCAACAAACTACTTTAGCAATGGAAACTTGGAAGATGCCTCAAGGGTTCTTCTCCATCTATGTCATCCTCTAGTTGAACATGTAGACCTCCTTCAATTATCAGTTCTCTTATTGAATTTGAGCATTAACAAGCCCTAATTCTACAATTTCTTTTCCTTTACACATGTTGAGGTATATAATGCTCTAGCAATTCCATCATGGTCAACGAATTCAACTATTGTGATACCTTATGATTTGTAAATGAGGGACTCACATCCTGTTGAGTTTTTTGGGTAGCATCGGATGTGCTTTAGCTCCAAAATTTTGTGTAGGGGCTAGAACACATGAGATCTCCAAGACCCATAAATCGTTTGGTGAAATTACACCGGGGTTGTATTTTATTAAAAATATTTAATATTTTTAATGGGGTCTTAAGTCTAAACTTAGGGAAATTAAAATTTTAATAGGTATTAATGAAAGTATGGGTGAGAAGCTTCTAAGAGACGATGATCAAGTCTAATTTAATCTTAGCCATTGATTAGAGACTAGATCACGATTGTTGATATCTCAATAGGAAAAGTATAAATTAAGACTTGAGAGTCATTTGGAGATACACCCAGGCAAATACTCAGTAACCGAGGGAAGTCGATTCTCAAGAAGTAAGAGTTAGATTTCAAAGGGAGAGTTGTAGGGTGAAGGAAGAGGAGGGCATAAGCATCAATCAGATATTGAGGAGGGGATGCAGTGCATCAGAGGGACAGCACAAAGGGACACCTCAGAGAGGCAGCACAACAAAGGGCGTAGTCCTCACACAGAGATGGCACAGATGTGATGCAGTGGAGGCAAGAGGGTCTCTTAGGTGTCAAAATTTCTCCAAAGGGTGGAGGAAAATTATCTCAGGTGTTTTCACAAAGGTTTCTCTATATTCTAAAAATCATTCCTTATAAAGAGATCGTTGCTGAAGAATAATAAATAAACCCTCATCTGCAGCAACAGTTTTCCCGCATTGGGTTTTTTCGAGGACTATTGTCCAAAAGCAACTGCGTTGATTTGATTGATTCGTGTGCTTGTATTTCACTGTTCTTTTCTCTATGCTATTATGTGACAACTATAGTAGAATTTACTTTGATGTTTACTAAAGGTTTTTGTAAATAACTTATTGTGGAAAATAAGTAAGAGAAATAAATCAGTTACTGCAGTAGAATTTCATGTTAGAAAATTACACATGGTATCAAAGCTGAGATCAAGCAATAGGATTAGAGAATTTGCAATGAGTCGTGAACATGATGCTAGAGCAATAACTCAAAAGGACTCACACAGTTCTCTCGAGAAAGAGGAAAGCACGAAGAATATAATGGATCACGATAGTTCTGTGTTGGCTTCCAAACTAGAAGAAGAAGTCGCTTGCTTGTCAAGTTCTGCTTCCTCTGAGATTTGGTATATTTATAGTGAGGCTTCTGTGCACATGACAGGAATACGAGAATGTTTCTCAAGCTATCAAGAAGAGCAGATGAACTTCCAATTCACCATGGGAAATAAGGAAAATGTAAACCCATAGGAAGGGGTATTGTAATTTTTCAAACAGAAGCAGGGGATCGATTTTGAGCTACCAATGTGCTGCATGTGCATGGATTGGAAATGAAATTATTCTCTGTATCTCAGTTACAGAACAATGGTTATGGTGTATACTTCATTGGGAAGAAATTATATGTCAAACACCCAAGTTGGAAGAAGGCCTAAATTGGAGTCAGGAGTAACATATTGTATAAGTTACAACTAGAATCTCCAATAGCACTAATAGGTAGCAATGATGAAAAATATTTGAATGAACTATGGCATAGAAGGATGGGGCACTTACACCATGGGGCTCTAAGAATTCTAGAGGAACCGTCACAGGAGTTCCAGAATTAAGTACCAAATGAGACGATGTATGCAGAGGATGTGTACTAGGCAAGTACGCAAAAGTAGCTTATTCCATAAGTAACAATAGGGAAAAGAGTGTTATGGGATTAATACACTCAAATTTTTGCGGACCCATGTCCACAAAAGCTCTTAGTGGTGTCGAATACTATCACCTTCATTGATGGCCATTCCAAGAAGACTTGGATCTACTTTCTAAAAACCAAGGATGGGGTTTTGACAGATTCAAAAAGTTTAAAGCTTTGGTTGAGAATCTAACAGGGAAGAGGATAAAAGTGTTGCACTCAAACAATGGTGGAGAATATAATGATAAATACTTCACTGAGTTTTGCGCAAGGGAAGGCATCAAAAGAGAATGGACAACTCCATATAATCCAGAGCATAATGTAGTAGAGAAGAAGAATAGAACTATTTTGGAAGTAATGACGACAATGTTGTATGATCAGGATATGCCCAAATTTTTATGGGTAGAAGCATGCAACACAACAATATATGTTCAAAACAAGACTCCTCACAGGTTATTAAGTAAGATTACTCCGGAGAGTGTCTTCACTAGCAAGAAGCCTAAAGTGAGGCATTTCAAAATATTTTGGAGCTTGGCATACTGCCATATTCCCAAAGAAAAGATGAAGAAGTTGGATCAAACTGCAGAAAAATGATATCTTGTGGGATATAACGAGAATGCTAAGGCATATAGAACCTACCTTCCGAGAAATAGAAAGATCCTAGTACGACAATGTGTAAAGTTCATGGAGGATAGAGCTTTTAGGAAATCCCGAGAAATGCCTTCCGAAGAGCAGTCAAAGGATGATCCATTTGTCTAGCCACTTCGACCAACATAAACCAGCACCAATATTTCTCCAAGGCAGAAGAATCCATAAGCATCACAACGAGAGGAATCTCAAGAGGAGGAGAAAATAGATCCACCCACTACCAGTGGAAGAACGAGTCAAGAACTTCCACAAATATTATGAGACATAGAGGATTTCATTGGAGCTCCTAGGAATGAGAAAAGGGAGTGCAAACAACCAGATAGATACCAAGCTTTGGTGGCTCAAGTTGGAAAACCCTCTAGTTTTCAAAAGGTCGTTCAGCATCAAGTATGGGTAGATGCTATGGTGGAGGAATATAACTCTGTAATGACCAATGATGTTTGGGAAGTGGTACCTAGACCTCAAGACAGATCAACTGTAGGTTCGAGATGGATCTACAAGGTCAAGTATGTTGCAGATGGCAGTGTGGAAAAATACAAACCCAGGTTCGTGGCTAAGGGGTATGCTCAAAAGGAAGGGATAAACTACGAAGAAAACTTCATCCCAGTAGCCAGGTATACTTCTATTATATCTATGATATCCCTTGCAGCACAGGTGGGGTGGGAGATTCACCAGATGGGCGTTAAGTCAAGACTTCATTCTTGAATGGGGTGATAGAAGAAGACGTATACATTGAACCAGAGGGTTTTGAGACACATGAGAAGAAAATTCATGTATGTAGGTTGAAGAAATCCTTGTATGGGCTTAAACAAGCGCTTAGAGCATGGTACGATTGAATTGATGGTTACTTGCAAAAGATGGGATTCGTCAAGAGTGACACATATCCCAACCTATACTATCTGACTATAGAGAATGAGCCTTTAATTCTGGTGTTGTATGTGGATGAACTTTTTCTGGCAAGTTCATCTAGGCTCATGAAAGATTGCAAGGAAAACCTAGCTATAGAATTTGACATGAAGGATTTGGGATGGATGCATTATTTTTTGGGGTTAGAAGTTTGGCAGTAGAAAGGTGAAACTTTCCTTGGACAAGGGAGATACGCTACAGAAATTTTAAAGAGGTTCATAATGCAGTATTGTAGACCCATGGCTACAACAATGATTACCAACAGGAAGAAGATTGATGTGTCTGAAGATAAAGAAGTAGAGCCCACGTTGTACAGGCAACTCATATGGTCCCTGATGTATTTGGTCAATACCGAGCCAAACATTTGTTACGCTATCAACACCCTTAGTCAGTTCATGGTGGAACCAAAGAGGGCACATTAGGCAGCAGCCAAGCATGTTCTCAGATATATACGAGGAACAATCAAGCATGGATTAATGTACATCCGAGACAATGATATCAATCTGAGTGGATTCACTAAAGCAAATTGGGTTGGAAGTTTAGTAGATCAGAAAAGTACCACTGGGTATCGTTTCAACATTGGATCAAGAATGACCTCCTGGTGTAGTAGGAAACAAAAGATCGTATCTTTGAGCTCAGCTGAAGTTGAATATATGGAAGCTAGCACAACATCGTGTGAAGCCATATGGAGAAGAATGGAAGCGCCCAACATTTTGAGTGATAATCAGAGTTGCATCAAGCTCTTTGAGAATCTAGTTTTTCATGATCAGTCAAAGCACACTAACATCAGGTGTCAGTTTATCAGGGACTATGTCCAACGAGGTGCAGCAGAGTTACAATACACACCGACAGGAGAATGAGTGGCAGATATTCTCACCAACGGATGGCAGACATTCTCACCAAGGCTCTAGGAAGAACAAAGTTTGTTTATTTCAAGGAGAAGATGGGGATGATTGAGAATTTGTTTCAGTAGCAGAAATGGATAGTGCAGTGCTTAAGAGGGAGCTGCAATACAAATACAACAATGCCAGTGCCAATGTCATGGGCAGCAGTACAAAATGCAATAGCACAGTGGATGAAGGGAAACAGGCTAAGCATCAGCAGCGCAAAGGACCGATGTTGTGGATCAGTGTGATACTTCTACTGGGAGGTATTGCTAGAGCATATTTCTCACGAAGAGTGTTTTTTTTGGGTAGCTTCGAATGTGCTCTAGCTCCGAAATTTTGTGGAGGGGCTAGAACACATGAGATTTCCAAGACCCAGAAATCGTTTGGTGAAATTCTACTCGGATTGTATTTTATTAAAATAATTAATTTTTTAATGGGATCCTAAGTCTAAAATTAGGAAAATTAAAATATTAATGGGTATTAATGAAAATATGGGTGAGAAGCTTCTAAGAGACGAGGATCAAGTCTAATTTAATCTTAACTGTTGATTAGAGATTAGATCACAACCATTGATATCTCAACAAGAAAAGTATAAATGAAGACTTGAGAGTCATTTGGAGATACACTTGAGTGAATACTCAGTAACCCGCGAGGGAAGTCGATTCTCAAGAAGTAAAAGTTCAATTTTAGAGGGAGAGTTGTAGGGTGAAGGAAAAGGAGGGTATTAGCATGAGTCGGAGATTGAGGAGGGGATGCAGTGCATCAGAGGGACATCTTAAAGAGGTAGCACAACAAAGGATGTAGTCCTCACGCAGAGATGATGAAGATATGACGGAGTGGAGGCAGGATGGTCTCTTGGGTGTCATAATTTCTCCAAAGGGGGGAGGAAAATTATCTCAAGTGTTTTAACAAAGACTTCTCTATGTTCTGAAAATCATTCCTTGTAAAGAGATTGCTGCTGAAGAATAATAAATAAACCCTCATCTGCTGCATCGGTTTTCCCACGTGGTGTTTTTTCAGGGACTATTGTCCAAAAACAACTGTGTTGATGTGATTGATTCTTGTGCTTGTATTTCACTATTATTTTCTCTATGCTATTGTGACAACTGCACTAGAATTTACTTTGATGTTTACTGAAGGGTTTTGTAAATAACTTATTGTGAAAAATAAGTAAGAGAAATAAATCAATGAAAAATAAGAGAAATAAATCAGTTGATGTAGTAGAATTTCATGTTAGAAATTTTCACATATCCCACTTGTTTATTTACATCTCTCACAATTATATTTAGAGAGCTCTATCTTCTTGTTGACTCTTCTTTCTTATGCATGGACACAATTGCAAGTTTGAACATGACTAATGTCAAAAGTAATGTTGTGACCATCACCCCTTCAATAATCTCCTTGCAGTTTTGTTTGGCTTCGCAATGCAACAATGCTTGGAAACCACTAGTTTTTGGCATGTGGAGAGACCACAAATTCATTTGGTGTCAACTCTTCCTCGTAACCAAGCGAGCTTGTGAGATTCGGCCTGACTTGTCTCAAAAAAGTAGGTTGTGAGTTATAGCATGGACAACAACCTTGGCATCAACCACAAAAATAACACTAAAAATGAAAAGATAGTTATCTAATTAAACACCAAGTTGAAAACCTACAATGGCCAGTGTCATGGTGTAAGAGCACCTAAATATTTTAAACATTTGAAACCATGGATTTCAAGCCAAGTGAAATGTGTAAGGACTCATTTAAATTAGAAAATGCCATAGATGTGTTGACCATGGATTTCAAGCCAAGTGAAATGTGTAAGGACTCATTTAAATTAGAAAATGCCATAGATGTGTTGACCTCATAAGTCATAATTTTAGGGAGATGTGTCAAGACCAACATAAATAATATTATTGCAGAATGTGGTGTAATCAATTGATTAGGAGGTCTGCGTAGTCTAGAAAATGTGTCATTGTACTCATCATTTTTGGGGATTTTCATGACTAACTGCTAAATATCCCATACACCCCGAACATTGTTGAACATTGCTTATCTATGTTGCAAAGAAGTTATGGACCCACATATTAAATAATGCATTTGGTCATTGTTACTTCTTTGTGTCTGCATTTTCCAATATCCCTTCCATTTATTTGTTGATCATTCTTACCAAAATTTCAACAACAGTGCTTGATGAAAGTTATTCAAATCACTACTCACTCACTAAAACAATTGCAAGATTTGGAATCATGTATTTGTAAAAACCGGAATTTAAAATTAGCTGTCTAATTAAACACCAAGTTGAAAACCTACAATGGATAGTGTCATGGTGTAAGGGCACCTAAATACCTGAAACATTTGAAACCATGGATTTCAAGCCAAGTGAAATGTGCAAGGACTCATTTAAATTAGAAGACACCATAGATGTGTTGACCCATGTCATAAGTTAAGATTTTAGAGAGATGTGTCAAGACAACATGAATAATAATAAATATTATCGCAGAATGTGGTGTAATCAATTGATTGGGAGGTCTGCTTAGTCTAAAAAATGTGTCATTGTACTCATCATTTTGGGGAGTTTTCATGACAAACCACTAAATATTCCATAACCCCAAACATTGCTGAACATTACTAATCTATGCTGCAACCATTGTTACTTCTTTGTGTCTGCATTTTCCAAAAACACTTACATTTATTTGTTTGTTTTGTTTTCTTCAATTGTAGTGAAATTTCAATGATTTCTACAGTTGTTTGTTTATTCAAAGTGCACCAGTCAGTGTTTTAGATCTCTTGCCATTGAATGGTTTGCAGCAACTAGTTTTGTTGATATATGTATTAATGATTATTAAGGATCTCTTGCATTTGAAAGGTTCATTGTAGAAGAAAGTTCCTTAGTGGGCATGTATGCTCTGTTGCATTGATGTCATCATTGACAATTTAGTTACAATATTCCAATGATTTGAATTTTTGTGCACTTTCAAAAATGTTAAAAATGGATACATGAAAAAAAAGATAAAAATGTATATTCAGTACAAATGATTGGTGTTCCCTGCAAGGTCTCAAAGTAATTTCATCGTGGTTCAATAGCCCCAAAAATAGATATTAGCAATACTATCCATTGTGACTGTCATCCTAATATATTTCTTACAAATGCAGCATCTTATCCAAACTATCAATAAAGCTGAGTAATTTTCAGGAAATGCATTTCAATAACTAAGAAAAGGATGTCTTGGAAGTACCATATTACTTTCAGTTTTCTGCTAGTATGTCAAAATAAACAAAGCTTTACCAGACTAAGAAATGCCTTAAATCTTGACTTGGACAAGAATGCCTGCTGGTAACAAAAAAATTATTCCTCTGCCATAATCTTCGGAACCCTCCACAAATATGGAAGTAATAAATTATCAAAAATTCTACCAAATATTCCTTTCGTCAATCTCTACGTGATGGTTGTCATTCTAACAAACGGCATGAAATCAACCCCTTATTCTGCCAGTTAAAACCACGTGCCATAAACTAGCTTCAACTATTTTAAATGCTCTTGAAATAGTTAGCTTTGTTGTCAATAAGAGCCTTTACAGTCGCTAAACCCATTGGATCTCCCTCCTCAATAACTTTCAGAACAGTGCCACCGCCTGTAAATAAATAGTATTTGACATTGTTCAATGCAGCTTCATACAGGGCTGGATGAAGGCTGGCACACAATGAAAACATTGTTAAAGCTCTATTCATATGAAACAGTTGCATGAGATAAATACTATAGCGATGGAAATTTACCTTTTAAAAGTCTGAAGGGTATCACCACCTCCAAAGAATTTTTGTGCAGAACGATTTTTATCAATGACCTCATCCATTTTACTTGTACCGTGCCAGAAATGTGGCATGAATCCCATCACAGCATTAACAAATATTGTCTTAGCTGAGTTCATTGCTTGTTTAGCCTCATCTCTCTCAAATGAGACAGGGTCAACATCAACAACATACTTGTAAGTCTGGCCTGGAGCAAAATCCTGCCACACATCGACAACGAAAGAATTTCACATCAGATCACATCATAGCTGATTGATATTTCAACTCAAATAGTTCTACTACTGCCAGAAAAGAAATCTGTAGCATATACCTTGACATCAATCGTTCTAAATTTCCCTTCAAATCTACCATCCAGAGTATCAGTTTCAACCAGAACCTGCAACTCGAGAATTTTTTTGTGCACCTTATCCTGTTCTACCAGCTCTTTTGCAAGTTCAATATCTGATTCCTACACAAAAAAGGGAAAACACAAAATAAGTAAAACAAAACAACAACTCCATAGAGACATTTCAGACTGGAGAGAAAAAGAATACATACCTCAACACCAGCAATTTTAACTCCATATTTAGCACATAGATAAGTATTGTAAATAATACCACCCAGAACCAACTTATCAACTTTCTTGTACATCTGTTTTAATGGACCAATCTTAGTATCATACTTTGCACCAGCAACAATTGCAACAAATGGTTTGCTGGGATTCAAGACAGATTGCACATGATAAAGTTCGCCCTGAGAAAGGATACATTGTCAGGAAATTCAAATCGGAATTCTTCCTTTTTGCTAAATGACAAGAAATATCGAACCAAAATCTGTTTTCATTGAAATAATGACTCGAATAAACTAACAGTATACCAAATAAAATTTAAGAAAGAACACACACCTGCATGCATAGTCCTGCATATGAAGGAAGGTATTTCGCAATATGGTATGTGGAACCATGAGGCTGCCATGAGCCAAATGCATCATTAACATATACATCAGCTAAAGCAGAGAGCTGAAGGGCAAATCTGTTCAGCTTCTCTCCTTTGTCTTCCTCCCCCTGTTTCATGGAAGAGATAAAATTATTATCAAGAAGAGATAATTGGCTTCAAAAATTATAAAAGAAATGACTATATTCAATCATATTCAGCTATCCTTTGTCTTCCTCTCCTGTTTCATGGAAGAGCTAAAATTATTATCAGGAAGAGATATTTGGCTTCAGAAGTTATAAAGGAAATCACTATAGTCAATCATATTCAGCTGATCGGTGATACCAGACACATTGGTTTACTTAATAATAGAGCTAGATGAAAAATAGAGGCCCACTCAATAAGTGTCAAGGTCCCCAGGTTCCTGTTCCCCAAGGCAGTGGGTCCTACGACCAGCTAGTAGTAAAACCAAGAACGCCACTTATATGAGTAAACAGTGCATTGAATAATAATAGTGCACTGGGCACATTGAAAATGGACACTGGAAGAAATCCAACTAAGACTAGGTCTAATGCACATGGGCATTTGGAAGCTCAAGTATATGCATACACACAGAAACATTAGCTAGAGCATGAACCTGAATGACAATTCTTCTGAGCTTTTCTCCTGTCTTCATCACCATATTTCATATAATGGCTCAGAATAAAGAATTTCCCATTCTTAATTTATTTTCAGGAAAATGCTTATAAATTATAAAGAGATGATTATATTCAATCATTGAGTCTAGATAGCTGGTCACTGCTACCAGCCCCATTATTTTTCATTCAAGGGTAAATAAAACCTAGATGTCAACTCAATATAAGCAATTGAGGTCTCAGGTCTCTGTTCATAAAGGCTTTGGGTCCTAGATCACAAGTCCCAGACTTCTAAAGAATTTTTGTCTTCCTGTGACCAGACATAATCAAGTTCAGATCACCAAAGAGTTCATTGCACCCAGATAAGCCAGGTACATTCGCTGCCTGGACGAAGGTGGGGTGATCTGTGAACTCTTCGTGTGCTCCTGCATGCATAACAGTACATTGAATCTAGACATAAATTAGCTGAATTGAAAACGGACACTAGCACAGATCCAACTAAATCAGGCTCTGATATGCAACTTGACACTGGAAGAAGATATCTCAAGTTCACCCAAATGGGCTCAAATACTTGAACTCCACCTCAAATGTTAGAAACCAAACAAGCAACCTTTAGCTTTGTAACATCAAGTTACATATCAGACATTCGTTTGGTTAGGCCTGTGCTAGTAACATAAATTCATTTTCAATAAATGACTAGTCCAGAATACTACGACCCTGAATTTAGTAATTTACTACATATTGGACAAAGGAAATTAAGCTGGGAGAAGCAAAAAAACACAGGAATCATGCTAAAGAACTCACTGCAAACCACCGAGTATTTGGCAGGTAGATTCCACCAATCTTCCGACTCTTAAGGTCATGGATCAGCCAGTTGATGGAGGTGTCAATATCCAGAATTCCATTTTTCTCCGTTGTATTGAAGCGGGGAACTACAAATTTGATGTGGAGCTTCCTTTGCAAATAAGCAACAACAGCATCCACAGATTCATCCTGGAGAGTAGAGATAGTTTTTGTCTTCTTATCATATGGGCGTCCAACGTGAGTCATGATAATGGGCCTGCACATTCCAGTTTCAGTTCAAATGAGCTCATCACTACAACCTATGCACAATAAGCTGAACTAAACACAGGATTAAGGGCTGTAAAATAGGTCTAGAAGGTAAACAGTTGAGCCCACCTTCCACCTCGCTCGACTATGTTGTACATAGTTGGTAAAGTGACATCGATTCTGTATTGATCTAGTATTTTACCTGCACCCACCACCATTTAAAACCTTTGAGACACCTCCTAATGAAACAGAATCCAATGATAACACCTTAGAACATACTTAGAACAGTAGATCAATACAAAGAACCCACACCCTTTTAGGTTAACAAATCAATAATAGAACTGGCATCACAAAACTGTCAGGCAGACTACTACCAATGGCCATCAATTTTAATTTACATATTCAAGATCTGAGGCTAGAAGTGATTCAAAAATTAAAAAAAATTACTGCTATGAAACCCTGAAATAACCGTTTACAGTATAAATGGAACACGGAAACCTAAAAATTCCGGGAACTAAAAAGTTTTAAAACAACTTTCTAATGTAGTTTCACAAATTTTACAAATTTCCAATGTTGTTTTACAAATTTTGATGTACATTTCATAAATGAGTCATGATATATAATACAAGGAAAAACATATATTAGTGCTGAAGCCTGGGACTGCCTCTCTCTTTAAATGAGGAAACAGGAGGGCTAGAGAAAAGCATTACACAGACAAGCATTACAAAGGAAAATAATTGGCTCAAGTATGCAAGTAGGGAACATCAAGATATAAACAGATGTAGCCTAGATTAAAGATGGCCAGCTCTCATGGTCACACTAAAAGATGTGCCATATGTAAAAATGCCAACTTGTACAAAGGAATTATGCTGAAGTCCAGGACTACCTCTCTCTATAAGTAAGGAAATTGGGGGGCTAGAGAAAAGAAGTTCAAAGGAAAGACAAGCATTTCAAGGGAAAATAATTGGTTCAAGTAAGCAGGTAGGGAACATCAAAATCAAACAGATGCAGTGAAGATTAACATGGAAAATAACAATTAGAGATAAGAGAACGTGGAAGAGAAAGTATGGATGCTCTAGGGCAGAATTACAATGCTAAATATGAGGCGAGGTTCTCAGGTGATAAGGTATTCAGTTCCCCCTGCTACCTCTGAAGAATCCTTTGGAGTGGATGAATTGGTAGCGAAGGAGGAAGACACTATTCAGCAAGACAGTTCGAGCAAAAAACCATTCCTCAGTCTCATAAAAAATGGTAGCAAGTTTTATAACTATAATAAGTGTTAACATGATAGTTCAGATTATTCGAATAAATTCCAGATGAAGCAAAATGCCTTAAAATTGCACTGAAAAACGACCCTGAGAATTCAAAAAGAAGGGGATTTGATAAACATTTGGGGTAATGAAATAATGAAAGAACTGTATACTTGCCTTTCTTCACAACGTTGTGATCGACCCTGAGAAGAACGACCTTGTCTCTGAGATCAGCATCCTGCAGCAGAGGCAATCTCGGATCGATATCCACTTGGTCAATTCCATCCTCCACGCTGTAACCCACACCCAGCCCATTCTCTGAATTATACTTGGCCATAGATCTTGATTAGTATTTCCTTGATTATTGATCCCTCGTTTGTTATGGGCATCGACCCTCTCGCTTAATTTATATATGCTCAATCCAGCCATCTTTACCAGCGACGCCCCCAAATTCGTCGGTATTTGTCTAGGTTCCGTGGGATTTCAGGTAAACCGCGGCGTGGAGAACTTGCGTGCGGGGAAAGTCTTCGATCCCGAAAACCTTTTCGTTTCCAGTGATTGTGTCAACTCTGGCTTCAGGAATTTCGCAATAGCCATGAGGCACAGCTGAGAAATAACCGTTTGTAACACACAATTTTCAAACCGAAACCCCCTGGGAGCCCGGTATTGCCCACAAGGCAGGAACGATGTAACTGTCTTTACTGCCACGTGTAGTGACACGTCCCTTCTCATTAGCCACCATCAGTGTTGAATAAATGTTTGGTCATCGGTGGACCTTCGTCTATAGAGCGATCCAAAGTCACACCCGCTTAACATCTAGAAGTTTGACGTCCAGAAATATTTGACTCAAATATTTTAATTATAAATAATATTTAAAGTACCTCTAAGTAGTGGGAATTCATGGTGATAATGTTATTTCTTTAGGTTCAAATTTTGGAAATATTTTGTATGGTTTGTGGTTATTATATATAGGGTTAGTTGGTAAGTTTTCATGGTGGAAATTGTATATTTTAATTATCATTTTTGGGTGGCAATGATGATTTCAGATAATAGTTACTAAATTGTTTTTCTATAAAGAGGTCATCTTTAATTAAAGTTAATGATTCTTTGTGTTAGTAATGTTTTATATTTTAATTATCCATTTTTTTATAAGAAAAAATAATAATTAGTTAATTAATTTTGTTTTTTTAATTTTGGGAATGAATAATTTATTAAGTCATATAGGCTAAGTTATCAAGAGGTCCTTTTTGGGTATTTATTCATCTAGTCTTATTACCACAAGCCAAATTTCACTCGAGATTTAAACATGAGTGGGGAGACCTACCTCTTAAGTAATCAAGCGATTGCTCTTCAACTTGTTAAAATTATTGTCGCTATTGCCCCTCAACTTGTTAAAATTATTGTCCTACATTTAAAAATATAGCAAAAGTATGTTTGTGGACTAGTGGAGGTTCATCATCATCTAATTAGGCTTGTTATTTAATCCCTTATTGTGTTAGACATAGAGTTTTTTTTATCTTCTCCATTTCAAAGCATTTAGCATTATGTTAGAGGCAAGGCATGTTACCTTGATTTCATATAAAGTTGGGGTTTTTATTTGTGTTGGCAATAACTAGAAGAAATAGGTTTTACATTTGTTGGGATGGGGTCCCCTGTGTCAGTTTTGGGGTTAAAATAACCCAAGTTTTGATGTATTTTTTGTAAGCAATGTAAAGTCTCTGCGATTTGTGGATGCGGAACGCGTAGATGATTAGAGGTCAAAGGAGTTTTAACACCTTGATTATGTGAAGGTTGAGTCAGTTTTGAGATCCACCCATGGTCCGCGGATGATGGGATTGTATGTAAAAAGCTATAAATAGGTGTGTCTTAGAGAGTCTAAGGCATGTCAGGTCAATCTGAGATGTAATGGGTCAATAGAAGAGAAGTGATTGCGCAGAGAAGTGGGCCAGATAGGAGAGAAAGGATCTGCAGCTGAGTGCGCAGAGGCCTAGGTAGAGTCCGCAACTAAGTGTGCAGACCCCTGCAGCTGAGTACGCAGGGTAGTTCGAGTTTGTAAAACTGAATTGAAGATAAATAAAGAAGGTTACCGAAGAAATCCTATGTATATATGTTTATCTTTGTTTACTTTTGTTTATGATATATGCGGTGAATGAATAATGTGTTTATGGAATATTGATCTAATGATGCGTGATTCTCTTAAATGAGTCTTAATAGATGTATGCAATGCATGTTAAGCACTTTCGCGAAGACTGTGATAAATTCTGTTATGTTTACTAAATAACTTAAGTAGATCTACTCGAACACTAATTAAGGGTTTTTCTCTGATGCGTGTAAGTTGATAAATCGACTATTAAGGGTCCACAAAGGCTGATTGTAGACCTTCGCGAAGGTCTGAAGGTTGTTTTAGTAGAGTTGCAGTATCGGGACCTAAGGTCTTATCGATCTGTGCGAAGGCAGATATGAGAAGCTAAAAGACATCACACTCGTCTCTGGATGCAAAAACTTGGTTCTTGCATCCCCCCATACTGCTTTGGGTGAGACTGAAGCCTGCGTTATGCGGGTTATTGCCGAAAGGTCTAGTAGTGTAGGGATTTGTTGGTTGGCGCAACTAACTCTGAACCTGGGTCAGGACCCCCTAAGGCAACAAATGGTTTCGTTGTTGGGACCGAGATCTGTCTAAAAGAGATGTGTGATGTCACATCACTGGAATTCGACCAAGAAAGAAATTGAAAAGTGGTTGGATTGGAAAATTCACAAATTCGCGGCACAGGAAAACAAGAATCTGTGCCTATCGAAGGAAGAGTGGTTGAACAGGTACTTTTACACAGAGATACACGAGGTCTTCTACACTTTTCCCATTGAATTGTATGAGCGGTTAGCCAAATTGGCAGCCATCCAAGGAAGGTGGAAGTTTAATAATCCTATAGTGTGGACTCCTGAACTAGTGCGACGATTAGAAGCCCCTGGAAACCAGATCGTGCGGGTTGTTGATCATTGGCTCGATCGGATTTTGGGAGGATTTGTTATAGAATTCACAGTTGATACCTCAGTCAGCTACAACGAAGCGGAGCAAAGATTTTTCAAGGGACCGCGCGGTAAGTATTTAAGGTCTTTGAATATTTGGATTAAACGGGTTATGCCATTTCCTTGATGTTCAGAGCTACGCGAAGTGGGAGACTCCTCAGAAATTGTGAAGGATCAAGATCGGAGTATAGTCCATTAATTGGACCTCCTTTAAGTGACGATGAAGGGGCATAATGAACTTCGCCGCAAAGCATTGTTCAATTGATAACACAGGGTTTTCCGCGAACACATTAGCCATCCACTCCACCTCCACCTCCACCTCTACCACATACACCTTCGCCCACACCTCCACCACCACCATCACCATTCAACATGTCGAACACAATGAAGTTGCTAATTTTCAAGGGCATAGGGAAAGAAGATACAGAGCAGTTATTGTTTGTTGCGAATGTTGTGTGGACACAGCAGCAGATTACTAATGACAATATAAATAAGGCACAATTGGTTACCGCTCTGCAGGATCGTGCTGACTTGGTATATTAAGTATTGTTCTGATAATCCTCTGGAATCGCTAGCAGATACTAAGGCTTTAAACAAATAGTTTATTAAGCCTAAGTCTAACTCGCAATCAGTAGTTGGATTTAAGGAAATCACAATGAGGGTTGATGAGACGCCTTGAGAATTAGATCAAAGGTTGAAATGTGTGATTCTAGAAGCTAACATGCAGCTCACAAATGGACAGATTCGGGAGTGGTTTATAGCTTCACTTCTACCCCACCTGAGGATTGCTTTGTTGCAACTGAAGATAGGAACTCAGATAGAAGCCCTAGAAATCATGATGAGGTTGCATGCAACGCCCATTCAAGACGCGACCTTAGGGGTACAACAGATTCACTTTCAGTTATAGAGCCTCTGCTTAGAATTACAGAGCTTGAAGAAAGACAAGGAGATTAAACCAGAGGTACGCGCAAAAGTCTGGTGTTTGAAGTGTAAGAGCCAAGGGCACGATAAAGCCCATTGTCTTGTATTCGTGAATTATATTACAGGAGGAGAACCAATTCCCTTGAGGTCAGAAGCTCCAGTAGGACCAAGTGTGGGGTCTGTTCTATTTGTCAGGTTGTTGGACAACATGCGACAGATAATTTCCATTTGCTTCAAAAGTTCATCCAGGCACCGCAACAGTTTTTCTGTACCTCCTTCAAATCAGTGGGCCATGATGAGTGCCACTGTCGTGGCTATGAACTGATGATGGAAAGAACACCTACATACCGGACGCAAGCAAAAACTAGGCCTCCAGAGCAGGGTGCTGGAAGAGCGCGTGGAGGATATCAGGGTAGAGGACGAGGTCGAGGAGGAGGAGGGCCTGGTAGAGGTCGGGGTCAGGTGTTAGTGCACTACGTGCAGGAGTGTCAGAATCAGACACGCTTTTCATGTCAATACTGCAACCAATTTGACCATACTATAGAAGAATGCCCGATGCTAATAGTTAAGATGCAGGAGAAGAAGGCACAACCTCAACAACCTAAGCAGAACATACAGATGATGAGATTTGAGCCCCGCGAGGAAGATAAGAATGTGAATATAGTTCGAAGGAGTGGAATAACAACTGGCAATGATAAGGTTAAACGACTTGAAGAGGACGAATGGGTCCGCAAGGCCCCAAAGAAGGAAGTTGGCTTTGATCTCGAGCATGCTATGGAAACATTTATGGAGGCCAAGAAAAGCTTCATTGAGGCACCCACCTCAGGAATTTAGGACAAGGTGCAAGACACCAGCGTGCTTGCAGAAGTTCACCCCTCTGTTCTTACTATGTTTTTAGAAACCTACATAAAACTGCTGCGTGATAGCAAAGCTATGGAAGGCCTATATGAGTTAATAAAAAAATGTGCCAGTAAGGAGAAGGTCCCTGATGGACATCGCGTGGTCAGGAAGATTAGCAAACATAAGGCAAGAATAGGGAATGAGATGAGGCTTATCGCGTAGATAGGAGATTATGAGATGGACCAGGTCATTTTGGATCTAGGGTCTCATGCAAACATTTTGCCAAATCAAACATGGGAATGAATGGGGAGACTTGTGCTCCATTGGTCTCCGATTCAACTCAGAATGGCGAATTAGTTGAATATCATCCCTATGGGATGATTATATAGAGTCACAGTTGATATCAAAGGTGTGAGCGCGATGGTTGACTTTGAGGTGATAGAGATCGTTAATGATAGTAATCCATACCCTGCGCTCCTAGGAATTGACTAGGCCATTGACATGAACGGGGTCATCAATCTGAAGAAGAGGAAAATGTCATTTGGAAAGAAATCGCTTTGAGTTGTAGTATCGTTGGACCCTGCAGAAGGAGCGTGCTACACTGAACTAGTCCGCGATTATGAAGAAAGTGAGGATGAACTGGAACAAATCTATAAAATAACAACGTGAGACCAGGACTGGATCAATCTGATGGCAGATGGACGGATTGCATGGGACTGGGAGGGTTCCTGCATCTTTGATTTAGATGAAGAGTTGGAGCATTGACAAAATTGTCTGCATGAAGTATCTACACTGCGCTACAATATGATGATGAAATCGTTGCGCTATGTTTCATTAGAGGTAAGGAATTTACCTTATTATGATGGTTTAACTAATGTGGATAAGTTTTTGGATGCAATTGAATGTGAAGTCCCTAAGGATCACCACTTCCAAGCATTAGATTTTGCTTTGCGGGCTACGCCCACACGCTAGTGGGGTACGCACATGGATAGCTTTGATGGATGACGAGATTATAGAAGAATGATGAGGTTACGGTTTGGGTGCCCTAACACTAGATTTATTGAGAAATATAGCGGCAAGAATGATTTGTGCGATTACTTAGCAAAATGGACTAAAGCATGGGGGATAGAACTGCAGTCGTAGTGGGTACACATATTTTTCCATACTTTGGATACAATTCCTATGAACTGGTGTTTGGAAACAGAGCTCCGCCATGGCACCGCAGAGTGGGATATATTGAGGGAGGGATTCTTGTTGACCTTTAGTTTTGAAGATGGCTTCACCAGTATCAATGTAGCTCTACAGGAGATTAAGGCAGTTATCTTCAGAACGCCACAAGAACCTATGGAGTAGGTCCAACTGGACTGGAGTACCCAGCTGCGCTACGCGCTAGAATGCTATAATGTGACTGCTGAACAGGAGGATGATGATCCAAGAAATATTAATATTCCAGAGGTAGAAGGGCATCATGAAGTTTAGGGTTTGCAAATAGACAACCCGGACATCATCGCTTCGTTGAAGACAAAGCAAGTAAACATTGGGACTGAAGCAAAACCAAAGTTTGCCAAGATTGGAGATTATTGGGATGACGCTACGGTGCATAAAGTTGTTGAGTTACTCTGCGAATATCAGGATCTATTTCCTAACAAGTTTTCAGATTTGAAGGACATAATTGGTGATTTGGGCATTATGAAGATTACTCTGAAGCCAGATGCAAAGCCTATTAAGCAAAGACCGTATCGCCTTAATCCTTAATACAAGGAAAAGGTTCGCCAGGAGTTAGATAAGATGTTGGAAGCAAGCATCATAGAACTCATTGAAGAATCTGATTGGGCAAGCCCTATTGTGGTTCAGGAGAAGAAGCAGAAGAGTGAGATAAGGATTTGTGTAGATCTGTGGAAGCTTAATGATGCTTGTGTCCATGATCCATTCTCGATGTCGTTTACCGATGAAGTATTAGACAACATTGGAGGGCAGGAGGCCTACTCATTCATGGATGGGTTCTCTGGATATCATAAGATTAAGATCGCACTTGAGAATAGGAGCAAAATGACCTTTGCGATAGAATGGGGTTGTTTTCAATACACTGTGATGCCGTTCGAACTCAAGAATGTGCCTGCAAATTTTCTCGTGTAGTCATCGCAACATTTAAGTTCATTCATTCACAAGTTCTTGGAAGTATGTTTTGATGACTGGACAGTATTTGGACTAGTAAAGCACCATGTAGCAAGTCTGCGCCTAATGTTGGATACGTATTGCAGATATCAGATTGCGCTGAATTTGAAGAAACGCCTATTCTGTGTTCCCTTTGGAATTTTGCTAGGTCACATGGTATGCAAGCAAGGGTTGATGATGGACCCTGCAAAGATTGTGGTGATAGTGAATCTGGAGGCCTCGAGAAGTGTTAAGTAGCTACGTGCGACACTAGGACATATGGGATATTACAAAAAATTTATCAATACATATGCTCAGATTTATGCGCCTATGGAGAAACTACTGAAGAAGGACGCAACATTCTGTTGGGACAAAGAATGTCAGCACATCTTAGATGTCTTGAAAGAAAAGATGGTCACCGCACCACTCTTGGTATTCCTGGATTGGAAGAAGGAATTTCAGTACATGTGGATGCCTCTTGTATTGTGTTGGGTGCAGCGTTAATGCAAGTCGATGAAGGAGAAACAGACCATCCCATAACCTTCGTGAGTAGGAGATTATCGAAGGTCGAGAAGAATTATTCAACGACTAAGCACGAAGGATTGGCCATGGTGTACGTGCTGCAGAAATTAAGGCATTATCTGTTAGGAGGGAATTTCAAGATGTACATGGATTATTCTGCCTTGAAATTCCTAGTCAATAAGCTTGTGTTGAGGGGGGGGGGGATTTGCAGGTGGTTGCTACTATTCTAGGATTATAAGTTTGAAGTAATTGTGAAACTAGGAAGGTTAAATGCAAGGCCTGACCATCTGTTACAGATTGAAATAGGAGAGGAGCCTAATAATTTGGAGGAAGGGTTGCCAGATGCACAGCTCTTCGCAGTGCGCCTAGTGGATAGTCATTTTGCAGATATTATCCACTTTTTGACGATGGGGATGGCACGAGAAGGGTATACAAGTTAGCAAAATAAGGAACCAGTAGTGCGCGAAGCAGAATTTTCAGTTATTGTGGGACATCTATATAAGATGGGTGTAGATGAAATATTACGAAGATATCTGCCAGAATTTGAGAGAGATAGAATTCTCACTGAAGCTCATGGAGGGGCTGCGGGAAGACATTATGCAGGAAAAGCGACCGTGCAAAATATTTTGTGCGCAGGACTATGGTGGCCAACACTGCACAAGGATTCCAAGGAATATTGTAAGGCATGCGATGCATGTCAAAGAATGGGCAGACCATCATGAAGAGATGAATTGCCATTGCAACCTCAAGTATCATTGTAGTCATTTGAAAAAATGGGCGGTTGATTTTGTTGGGCCAATTCAGCCCCCATGAAATAAAACTGGTGCACACTATATCATCACCGTGACAAAATACCTGACCAGATGGGCAGAGGCACAGTTGGTTAAGGATTGTACAGGGGCTACAACAACAAATTTTTTGTTTGGGTATGTCTTAACCAGATTTGGCTGCTCGAAAGTGCTGATGAGTGACAAAGGTACGCACTTTCCGAACAAAACAATCATTGCATTGACAAAAGAATTCCAGGTCTACCATCAGAAGAGTACACCATATCAAGCACAGGCTAATGGAACTGTTGAATCCTTCAACATGATTTTGGAGAACACACTAACAAAAATCTGCAATGCGCAGCGAAATGACTGGGATGTGCATGTACCTATAGTGTTATGGGCGTATAGGACTACTTGCAAGACGCTGATAGGAAAAAAATCGTTCAGGTTGGTCTATGGGGTAGAAGCTGTAATGCAAATGGAGTATATTGTGCCTATTTTGCACATAACAACTCTCATAGGTATGGCAGATTGTGAAGCCTTGGAGGAATGCATCGCACAACTGATGGAGCTTGAAGAGGACCGATTCTTGGCAGGATTCCATCAGCAAGTACAGAAGGAACGTGAAAAAGCATGGCACGATTGCCACATCAAACTTCGCACGTTCAAGTTAAATGATCTTGTCTTGTTATATTATAGTACATTCACTAATTTTATGAGGAAAATTCAGATGCATTGGCTAGGGCCATATATTATCAAATAAGTTACAGATGGAGGCCCAGTTCAATTCGCAAAGCTGAATGGAGAACCTTTTCCGGGAAGAGTGAATGGGAGCGGATTGAAGTTGTATATAGGGATCTTGCATAATGACTATCTGGCAGCAAGACAATTTTAGTGCTCTAGGTAGTTGCAAGGGAGAGCGAAACTATAAACTACACTACCAGGGTTGGAGGATTATGCAGCAGGCAGGCTACGCTGACAATAATAAAGTTGCTTCCTAGGGAGTTGCGCTCAAAAAGCTACGCCATGGAGTAAGGTGCCACGCAGACTTGGAGTCAGTGTTCATGACTTGGCAGCCAATAGATAATTAAGAGGAGCAGGCTAGCGACATTTAAGGCAAAAATCTTTGAATATCTTCTGCCACAACAACATTAGTTGTCAAAATTTGGGGGGGATGGTCGGATTTGAATTCAAAACCCCTTATAAATTCTGCATGTTGGCCCAACAAAGAACACTTTGCACCCTTAGAGTTGTTGTTGAAATTTGTTATCTGTCGCTCATGAGCCGAGCATTTTGGGAGGAATTCTTCACACATGCAGACATTTCTCGTGAAGTCCGTGAGTTTTTTATGGAGAGGATGACTGCCACCAACCCCACAGAAGCCTTGAGTGTAGAAGAAGTTGTGTTCGACGTTCAAGGACATAAATATCTAGTGTTGAAGCTGCACCTGCGCTGCCCATGACGCCGAGGTCCCCAAGGCCAAAATAGCCCATGGCGAAAGAAAAGCAACCTGTAGCAAAGGAAAAGCAGAAAAATCTGGTGCAAGTACGCACTTCCCCAAGGAAGCATAGCATGACACTAACATAGAAGAAAAATAAGAAACCAAAAAAAGACAAGCAGAAGGTTGTAGACCTGGAGGCAGAAGAAGGTCAGTGAACCGAAGACATCGACGTTGAAGGAGTGATCTAGGTCCAGATGTGACAAAGGACCCTTCCAAGACCTTTTACTTTCATGATGTGTTAAATTGCATTTTTAAAAGAACATAAATGAATACATCTGCATGCTGTAAAGAAGAGGAACATGACAATCATCAACACATGAAAACATAAGCCATTGATATCGGAGTTCATCCAAGAGGAACTACGTCTTCGAGGTCCGGTGTAAAGATGGTGTAGGCCGCTACATTAAGTGCTGTCAATAATGATGATGTACATATGTTGGCCGGATAAATCGTTATTGCTGACAAGACTGATCTCCCTAGTATCGAATGATATCTAGCAACAAAGAGCACAAGCAAGTCTACTTTTCTCTAAACATGTTTCAATTCATAAATGAATACTAAGAGGTGTATCAGACCCTACCTCGGTCCAATGCTTGTTTGTAGCAGTTTTATCCCAACAGCTTCAAGCAGTTCCCTTTTAATAACCTGCATACACAAACAAACACACATCAAAGCATACATGCGTATAATAAAACATGTTCATTATGAAGATCAAGGAGCTCATAAAATAAACCATTAGAGACAGTTCATTGAGAAAAACAAACTTGATTGTATTAACTTTATGAATAAAAGAACCTTACAACCTTTGCCTTAATGTTGCACAAGTTCTTTCCAGGGTCCAGCAGGAGTCTCCTCTACTTTGACAAGCCTCACTCACTTCCCAAATGACATGAAAGGTATGTGATCTCTCCTCTCACAAGCTCAAAAAGGAAGTCTAGTTTTCAGCAGCATTTACCCTCAAGAATCTTTAGCTTTCAACCTCCTCTACAACCAGCCCAATGCATGAATTTATAATGCAAATGGAGGAAGTTGCAGGTCCACCATTGAAGGGGTAAGTTCCTCCTTCAATGGGATAAACACCTCATATCATGGAGTTAGCTCCCTTAGTTATGAAATGGATGAACCTAAGTGGAGTGGACTTGCCAGCACAATATTCCTTCTAAAAGTGTCTAGAAGTGACCCAAGATGAGTTTTTAAAAATGAACTCACGCCTTTTTAACTTTTACAGGGGTTCGCACCTATTACTCAATAGACAGAGCAATCAGGTTCATAGGAAACATGACCATTGGGTGCGACACCGCAGGCAACGCTAGGAGAAAGTGCGAAACCAGGATTTGAGATATTTTTAAGGTCTTTCTCCCATTTTCAAGGCTTGACATGAAGAGCTAAGGCTCAAGACTTGCAATGGAGGTATGTATGAGTGTTGATGGACTCACACGAACTGTAGAAAGTCATGGTGACAATTTTTTGTTAACATATTGCCCCCTAAAGTGCGAAGTCTGTAGTAGATGAGGATGGTTTTTTGATCATCTAAGAAGAGTGGAGTACTTTATCATTTCAAGGATCTTCCTGTGGATACCTCGGTCAGAACCTGTAAAAACATTCAACACAAAATATATATATATATAT
>APFE030813335.1:0-30976 GCA_000404065.3 Pinus taeda | reverse complement strand
TCAAACTGCTGCAACAAAAGTAACCATCTAATAATATGAGCATTCACATCAGGCTTATTCATTAAATATCTAATTGCAGCATGGTCAGTATGTACACATGTTTGATAGCCAGTGATGTAGTGTCGGAACTTGTTCAGGGAATGGACCACGGCCAGGAACTCTTTCTCAGTTATAGTATAATTCATTTCTGCCTTGGATAAGTTTTTGCTGACAAAGTATATGGCATATGGAAGTTTTTCTTCAACCTGTCTTAAGGCTGCCCCTATGGCTTTGTTCGAGGCATCAGTGTGAATGTGGAAAGGTAGGGCCCAGTTTGGGCCTCTCAAAATTAGGGTGGACACCAACTTATCCTTTAATTCATTCAGATCCCTCTGACAGTCGTCAATCCATTTAAACTCAACATCTTTTGCTAAGAGGCCAAACAATGGCAAGGCTAGCTTACTGAAGTCTTTAATGAATCTTCTATAATATCCTGCTAACCCTAGGAAACTCCGAACATCTCTTACCTTCTGAGGAGGTGGAACCTTTTTGATGATAGAAATTTTATTGGGATCCACCTGTAATCCTTGGCGAGAAATGGTATGACCTAACATGGTCCATTCAGTCATCAGGAATTCACATTTTTCAGGGCTGAGGGATAGGTTCATCTCAATGCACTTGCTCAAAACTTTTCCAAGGTTGGACAAGGCTTCTTGGAAGCTAGACCTGTTAGGAGTAAAGTCATCCATATAGATTTCCACCGAATCATGAACCAACTCAGCAAAGATGCTCAATACAGCCCTCTAGAAAGTGGCAGGGTCATTGCATAGCCCAAAGGGAAGGACTCGGTAGGAAAATGTACCCCATGGACAAGTGAAGGTGGTCTTATCTTGGTCCTCCGGACTGATTTGGATCTGATTATACCCGCTGAACCCATCTAGGAAAGAGAAAAAATTCTTCCCTATCAGTCCATCCAACACTTGATCTATGAAAGGTAAAGGGATGTGGTCTTTCTTGGTGGCTTTGTTCAGTTCTTTGTAGTCCACACAGATTCTCCATTTCCCATTTTTATTGGGTACCAACACCAGAGGGGAAACCCATTCGCTATCTGAGATGGGGTAGATGAATCTTGCATCCAACAATTTTTGCACTTCTTCTTTAACAATGTCCTTAAGGGCTGGATTGATTCTCCTCTGAGGTTGCTTGACTGGTTTACAACCCTCCTTAATGTAGATATGATGGGTACAGACTGAGGGATGGATTCCCTTCATTTCCTTGTAGCTCCAGGCAAAAGCCTCCAAATGGTGGGTCAAGAGGCTACATAGCTCCTTTTCCTGAGAGGGAGAGAGAGAGGAGCTAATCTTTAAAGTTCTTTCAGGGCCAAACTCCACATTCTTAACTCTGGGAGTGGTCGGATCAGTTGCACATAGGTCCACTAAAGCATTGGCTTGGGTATCTTCCACCATCTCTTGCAAGGATAGTGCACCGGGGGGAGGATTTTGGATTAAGTTCTCAATCAAATCATCCTCGGTTTGAGGACCTCCCCTGGTGGCCTCTACTGTGCATAATGGTACAGAGTAGACCTCATCCTCTTCTCCTTCTTCCAACCAGATGGGTAAGTCATGTTCTAGCAGAGGTTGGGTAGGAGGGTATAGGACCAGCTATTTGGACATAGGCCCATTTTTGATGGTCATGCTTCCTACTCGACAGCTGATGTAAGCATCTGCAGTAGCCAGCCAAGGCCTTCACAAAATGAGGGGATATCCAGTGAGTTTTGCCTTTGGCTGAAGGACCAAAAAGTCCGTAGGGTACTCCCAGGAGTCAACAGAGACCAAGACATCTTCCACAATCCCTTCGGGAGTCACGGTGGAGTAGTCTGCCAATTGCAACATTTTCGAGGTCTTCCTTAAGGAACTATGAAGTTTGAGCTTAAGCATGGTGTTCCTGGTCATCACATTAATGGCATCCCCTAGATCAATCAAGGTGTGGGGTATGATGGTGTCATTGATGTGGACATCAACTACAGGACTTCTAGGGTCCAAATACTTTGGACAGATTACTTGCCCCAACATGAGATCAGACAGTTGTCCTATGACATTGATGGTTGAGGCATCTCTCTTTCGCTTGCCTGGGTGCCTGAAACACTTCTCCTTAATCAATTTGTTGTATATCGGTACATCTTTTATGGCCTCGAGAAGTGGTATTTTCACACACAACTGCTTGAGTTCTCCCAGAAGCTCATTCTCTTCTAGGTTTGGTTGTGTGGTTACTGTGAGTCACTCAGGAAAGGGTGGAATGGCTTGGGGTTCACTTTCTTGTTTCTCTTCCTCCTCCTCTAGGGGAGGAGGTTGGCGCTCTGGAAGGACCTTCCCAGATCGTAGGTTGATCTCCTGGATCTCCACAGCATAGGTAGGGCATGTTGTTTCCCCAGTATATACCTATTGGGCCTGTCTGTTGTTGGGGTTCGGGTTCGGTTGAGCAGGCATCTGGGGTTGTCTGGGAGGAGCAGGAGGTAATGGTTGTGTTTGAGCCGGTGGTGGAGGCAAAATGGCAGGAGGAGTGTTGTATTGGGGCCTCCACCCTGGTTGAGGTGCATTCCA
This sequence comes from Pinus taeda, assembly GCA_000404065.3. Lineage (NCBI taxonomy): Eukaryota > Viridiplantae > Streptophyta > Pinopsida > Pinales > Pinaceae > Pinus > Pinus taeda. The sequence goes on along the minus strand of APFE030813335.1, from coordinate 28,397 downwards.
CTAAGGTTGTGGCTGGGCATGAGAATGAAACGAGTGAAGGAGGTTGAGTGTGGTATGGAGATGGATAAGACCATGGAGGAGGTGCAGACCAGGAAGGATGAGTAGGGGGACCCCAAGAAGGTGTATGAGTGGATTGGTTGGGGTTGTAATAAGCTTGGGATGGCCCTTGCATCCCCTGTTGATAAGGTTTGGGTCCATGTGGCATCCTTTGGTTGAGGAAGTAGAGAGGTTCAGTAGCCACCTCGGTCCCTAGGTACATGGCTTTAAATCCTGGCAAGGTAGGGCATTGGTTGGTGGGGTGGTCTTCCTCACAAACAAAACATACCTCTACTGAGTGCAATGGGCACTCATTCTTGGGATGCTTCCTCGTGCATCTAGGACAAAAAATGGCCAAATCCCTCTGAGCTTCTTCTTTCTTTTGCTGAATTCGGAAGGTATCAAGTTGCATGGCAATAGTCTGTCTCATTTCACTCTTAAGGTCTTCCATCTGGTTAGCAAAATCATGCTTGGAGAAAGAGGTACTAGCTGAAAGATGATTCCCCCTACCTCTCTTCAGGGCCGCCCTAGAATGGTTTCTAAACACAGCCTTTATGTCCTCATAAGGTAGTTGGTAGATGTCTCCTCTAGCCAGCATGTTAAGGGTGTCCAGAAGGTCTTCAGGGACTCCTCGGAGCAGAACCAGCTTCAGAGATTCCGGGTCAAGTGTGCACCTAACCCATTTATAACTGAGTTGGAACCTCTCCTCATAGTCTTCCAAAGATTCATAGCTACCCATGGTCATCCGAAAGCTTTCTCCCTTAGTTTCCTTGGATCTACAGTAATCCCCATACTTGGCGTTGAAAGCTTGCTGCATCTAAGCCCAAGTGGTGATAATGTTTCCAGGTAACCCCATGAACCAGCGTAATGCCGCGTCCTTGAGGTTAGAGGGAAAGAGTTTTAGCTTTTGCTCATCCTCAGCATAGTCATAAGTTCAACAATGGACAACAAACTCAAACAAGAAGGTATCAGGATCCTCAGTAGTCAATCCATGGAAGTGAGGTAGAGCAGAGGGACTTATGCTTTTCATTTTCATGTCTCCATTGGTCTCTCGGATGGGAAAGGCACACTCTATTCTCTCGTCTTCTCTTCTACCATTTCGATTTTCAGCGATGGCTTCAGATGGAGTGTTCCCTAACTCTTCTTCTGTTATAGGATCTTCATATATCTCAAGAGGTTCACCTATAGGTTCTTCTGGCTCATTGTCACCAGAGAAGAGAGAAGGTTGACTCAGTGATGTGGTGGGGGTGTTGGGTAAGAATTTTCCAGTTTTATCTCTGTTCCTACGAGGCATGAAATGGAAAGACTTTTTTTGATTGCTTTTGTTTTTTTTTCTCGGCTGGTACCTGCAAAACTAAAATAGATTGAACTGCAACTAACTATCTTGATGAAATGAAAATGCGGAATTGAAATGAAAGCAGGAAAGGACTAATCTATTTTGCTCAATTGAAATTGCAAGAATGAAATGCTAGTCTACGCTTGCAAAATTGAAATTGCGGAATTGAAATGCTAAGCTACGCTTGCAGAATTGAAATTGCAAAATTGGAATGCTAGTCTATGAAAGCAAGAAATGTCTATTCTACTTTTACGGAAATGAAATTGCAGAATGGAAATGAAATAAACTACTCAGCAGAAGGTTGTAGAAGAAAATAGAAGAAAAGCAACAATCACCAATACTCTGACGCTTCCCCAGAAATGGTGCCAAAAAGGATGGTGGGCTCTAGTATTGCAGCAATAATGTTGCAACTCCTGGGACTCCCTTCTTTACTTTTATCAACCCGGTCATTTGTAACAAACTTGGAAGCGACGGTGTTGTATGCACAAGTACTAGCTCTTGCTGCAACTGTCACTTGGTCAGCTGGCACAAGTCCGCTAGGGGCTTAAGCCAACCTCTATGAGCTCTTAGAAGAAGCTTTTTAATTGATGGATGAAAGCTAACTCAAAGGAAGCTAATCTACTTGCGAAAAGAGATTGAAAAACTGAAGGAAAGCACAAACCCTAGCAAACCCTAATTCTACCAGCTAGTCCTACTGATGCAAAGATGAGAATGCAAACTAATGAAAGAGATGCCATTACTTCAATTTCATCATGCATATGCTTTAACTGTGCTTTACTGTGCAGGGGTGGATCAAGGGGGAGAAATGCTTGGAAAAGATTGGGAAGGTTCAGAGAGGGTCTAAGGAGTCCCTAACACCCTTCCAGAGAGTTTCACAAATTTTGGCTATCAAGAAACCTCATTTGTGAGCTTCTACAGGAATTCTGCAGGGGTTCTACAGGATGTTCAGGAATTTCTACATGATGTTCAGAAATTTCTACAGGATGTTTGAAAATCGGTTTTTAGAGGATGGGTGAGTGAGGGAAGATGCATGAATGGATCTTGGAGGTAGGATAGGGGTCTAAAGTTGCCTAGGGACTGGTGGATGGAGTGGTGAGAAGGGGTAGAAGGCTGACTTGGCTTTAAGAAGGCTAAGGCAATGATTGAGCAAGAAGGTAGGGTTACGTGGAAAAAAGGACAGATGGAAGATGAGGAACCCAGCTAGGAGATGGAACAGGTGGCTCAGATGACGCTATAGGTGGATGAAAGAGTGGTGGAGATGCCCTGCACGATGTACTTCAACCGAATCAACAAAGTCTTGCAAATGATCAAAATCCTAGCTAATCTAGTCTACCTATCAAAAGCATGAATGAACACTATCTTTATTGGAAAGAAAACCATGTACATCAACTATGCAGAGAAACATTTCAGAGCTCTAAACCCATAACTAACTTCTGTAAAGGAAAACAGTACACTAAGGATTGCATGGTCAGGCAAACTAGTGTTTTTGTTGGGGCAACACTGTTTCTTCAATTCCAACCCCTGATCCAATAAGGATGAGGTGAAACCGAGAGTGTGGTTGTCCCTTTTCTTTGAAGCTTTTTTCGGTTATTATCCTACCAAAACACCTGAAGCAATGCTATTCATAACCAATGATCTATCCAAGCAACATAACTAAATCTGCCTAACAGAAATACGTTCAAATGCATAAAGGGAAACAGTGATGCATAAAGGAAAAGTAATAGTACAGAAAGGAGGCCCTAAGCTCTCAGGTTGGGCCCAACCCTGAGAGCTATGGCTCCTATGGAAAACTCAGATTTGATATAAAATCAAATTGCTTTTCATTATCAAAAAATAATCATAAGAGTGATGCCAAAAATGGCTACAAAAGAACAAAGTAAAGCTAGCAGCACTGAGGTGCAAAATATGCAATGGTTTCAAAAGTCCCTTACGAAGGCTGAGGCCTCAAAATTTATACATCATGAGGGACCTAGCTAGCCTCCTCAATCTGTGGAACTCGGCTGTCCAAACTGTGAGTTAGACAACCCCTTCTAAAATCTGCTTGGCTACCTTCTAGATTCAGTTTTGGTGGTCTTTGGAGCTCGGAGTTGGGGGTGAAGATCCCGAGGAAGGTTTATTTAATGCCATAGACAACCCCCCTACAAATCCTCACCTCAGGCTTGGCCGTCTTTCAGCCCATGATTGCTCGGTTTTGCTCCAACATGTGTCAAGAAACCTGAAATAAGCACGTGTTAGCCACCTAGGAAGAGTGACTACCCTTATTCGTACAAATGACATAAACATACTGAAAATAATGCATAATCTATGGAAAATGAAGGATTTGAACAAGGAATGAACAAGGATAATTAGGCCAAATGAGCCCAACAGGTTACCAATTTTGGGGCTCATTAGTGAGTTGGATGAGTAAGAGACAGTCCATAGTGGCACTTTCAACTATAGAGGTCGAGCACATGGTAGCCAGTCATGTAAGCAAGGAAGCAATTTGGATGCAGAGATTGTGTTCAAGTATGGGGACCGTTATTACAATGAGCTATAAGGATAAATTGTGATAGCCAAAATGAAATTTTATTGGCAAAGAATCATGCTTATCATTCAAAGACAAAGAAAATTGATGCTCAATATCACTTTGTAAGGGATATGGTTGAGGAAAAAAAATTGTTTCTGGTGTTGGGTGTCTTCTATATTCTTTCCACAATTAGCCACATGCATGGGGGGTCACAATGGGATGAGAGACCCCTCTATTCGTTGCGTCGGACACAATATGGGGTGGCAGTCCCCCTTGTCAGGGGGTTTGAGGGGGGCATTAGCCCCCCTCTACAGGGTCCGGGGCAACGCCCTAGGGAATTTATTTTTTGGACCCTATATTAGGTGGGCAGACCTACATATGGTTTTTTGTGTGGTTTTTACGCATGGTTTTGGGCATGATCGTTTTCTGCCCATGGTATTTTGTAGATCTAGTCAAGGGAACTACAGTTATATTATAGTCTAGGGTTAATGGATTGGGGTTTATGTGTTAAGAAATTTACTGCATAACATAAATAATTACTGAGAGGAATAAATATAAAAATAACCAGCAACAACCATAAACACATAAACGCAAACTTTTATCTGGGAAAACCCCAAATCTGAGGAAAAACCCAACCTAATAAGATCTTATTAGCATTGGCCAAAACCGTAGCCAATCCGACCAAGTGAGCCTTCACCGCTCACCTCCAGGTCTTGCATTACAATGAAGTCTTTCCAGCTTTTAATAAGATCCATTACATGTAATACCACAGGAAAAATATTATGGGTGAACAATACCATGTGCCCCAAAACCATCACAGTTTAACCTAGTCAACTTTGACTCTATCCTGAGTCAATTTTACCTAACAATTCCCCCCTTAAACTTGACTTGGGTTTCCTTGACTAACTCCAGCCAAACCTGCTAAGTGAGACAATCCCACTCACTCTAGCTCTTACCCCCCTCAAAGTTTTTACCCAAGGTATTGTTAACTCGACATCCCCCCTATCACTTAGGTCTAACCCAGACTTTACCGGTGATCACTGAGGGGAACACATGCCTTACAAGGTCTTACAGTAGTATGCCCATTTACATGCAATAATTTTGACTTCATTAATTTTTTTTTTGTTTATTGCTGCTGCGATTCTAATCGATCCTCTCTCAATTTGATTTTCTCAAAAACTTCTATCAAACTGCTCCAACTGCGAGCCCGATGAGAACTTTGTATATTCTAGCACTAGTGGCCTCATGTAGCAGAAAATGAACAATTTTCGAAGCCGCATGAAAATTTTTCTTCTGCTAACCTTTTTTTTTAAATAGCCACATGAATCCCGAACAATTTGTCAGCATGTTCCAAACTGGAAAATATCTCAAATGTACTGTGATCCCTGGTAGTTACAGCACTATCTTCCGCACATTCTCCTCGAGGTTCTTCTGTGTATGATTGTTCCACCATTATTTTTAGACCCAGATCTATAAAAAGGCTGCATTGATCTTATCATGCACTATAAACCTGTGGCATCAAAAAATCCCTTTGAAGCCAATATCTGGCTCTGATACCAATTGTTAAGAAATTTACTGCATAACATAAATAATTACTGAGAGGAATAAATATAAAAATAACCAGCAACAACCATAAACACATAAACGCAAATGTTTATCCGAGAAAACCCCAAATCCGGGGAAAAACCCAACCTAATAATATCTTATTAGCATTGGCCAAAACCCTAGCCAATCTGACCAAGTGAGCCTTCACCGCTCACCTCTAGGTATTGCATTACAATGAAGTCCTTCTAGCTTTTAATAAGCTCCATTACATATAATACCATGCACAAAATACTATGGGTGCACAATACCATGTGCCCCAAAACCATCACTGTTTAACCTGGTCAACTTTGACTCTATCCTGAGTCAAGTTTACCTAACATTATGGATCCTTCTACATGTATACATATGTATGTTTTGGCATCTATATATATGTATTGTAGAATTGAAAGGAACATAATGAAAAATCAATCTGGTAGTCCCAGTTTTGGGATCTAGGGGAAAATCTTTGTGTATATTTGTTTTATGTTTTATGCTCTCGCCATTGTTTCTTTTATGTTTTTAGAATTCGTATGTAGGTAATTTATGTATGGGGTAAAACCTATAGTTATAAGGAGCGTATAAGTGTTTGTGGAACAAGGGGCATAATGAGGTGAAGTGATTAATGGAGATCAAAAATCCCGAGAGGAGGAAGAAGGGAGTAGGAGTCATAAGGGTTACAAGAAGATGATATTTTAGGGAAATAGGAGAAGAGGGAGTTGAGGCCCACGTGGTGGTGGGTCCTCCCTCTAAAAACCACAACCACTTTGTTAATTATAATTCCTGTATGTAATAAATGAAAACCAATTTTTTAATGTTCTTGGGATCCAAGATCTTGCAATTATTTTGAAATTGCAATTAAAATGGACTTCTAGGATCTCAGATCTGGGAAAAAAATTGATTGTATCCTAAAAGAAAGTATCCCATATTGGAGCTTGTAGTGCGGGACATCCTCAAGATAGTTTTCAGGTTCCACTATGGACACTACAAGCTGTTGGTTATGTCATTCGGACTAACCAACACTCCTAGAAATTTTCATTCATGCATGAAAAATGTGTTCAATAGATAGTTGTGGAAGCATTTTCTAGTTTTATTTGATAATATATTGGTCTACAACAATATTTTGGAAGACTATCTGATGCACTTGGATGAGGTATTATGGATTCTTGAGGAGAAGGAACTTTATGAAAAGGAGTCTAAGTGTGAGTTCAATATGAAAAATATGTTCCAATTCGAGCATGTGATTGGGAATGATGGGGTTTGGGTCCATAAGGAGAAAATTTGGGCAATAATTGAATGGCCTACCCTGAAAAAATATAACTGAGTTGAAAATATTCCTTCTCCTCTGCACTACTATAGAAAGTTTTTTAATGGGTTCTCATAGTTTAAAACACCTCTTATGGACCTCACCAAAAAAGAGGCTTTTAGTTACACTGAGAAGGCACAAGAAATATTTGAGAAGATGAGATAGGTGATGAGTTCATGCCCTATGCTTCCATTACCAAATTCCGCCCAGCCTTTCATCCTAGAGTGTGATGCTTCGAGGATTAGTATAAGAGAAATTTGGATGTAGGATCACTACCCATAACATTAGAGAAACGTACAATTATAGAGTATGAGAAACATTACTCAATTTATGACAAGGAGATGTTGGCCACCATGCATGCGTTGACCACATTTTAATAATATCTAGTGGGGAATAGGTTCAAAGTAAAAACATATCATAACAACTTGAGATTCCTTATGGAGCAGAAGGAACTGAGTGAGAGGAAATGAAAGTGGATCATTAATTACATGATATGAATTCGAGACTGAGTATGCTAAGGGAAAGCACAACGCAATAGAAGGTTCCATCTTGAGGATGCATCCACTCTTTCACTCATGGAGATAATAAATGAGTGGATGTCACTACTTGTAGAATACTCCAAAACAAAATCATCTCTAAGATTCTGGAGGACTAGATCTATCTTGCACCAAAATCATAGCTGAATGAGAAAATAATGCAGGAAACTCATAGTTCACCAAGTTGGAAGGACATCTGAGATACCTAAAAACCTACAGTAATTAGGGAGAGGTTCACTTGGAATGACCTCAATATGGACGTGTTGAGGTTTATGAAAGAATGCAACATATTCCAACAGAATAAATCTGAACATACTCATCTGGTGGGGTTCCTACAACCACTCCATATTCCTGAACAGAAGTGGGAGAGTATCTCCATGGACTTTATCACTAGGCTACCTTTGGGATAGGGAAAGGAATGCATATAGGTAGTGGTGGATCAACTCATGAAGTTTGTGCACTTCTTAGCCATACCATCTAAATATTCAACAGCATAGGTGGTTGAGCTATTCTTCAGGGAGGTCTTCTGATTACATGGGATATAGAAAACCATAATGAGTTGCGAGGACAATAGATTTATGGGAAGATTTTGGTAGGATTTATTCAAACCCTTGGGAACTGAGTTGACATCGAGAATTAGCTATCACCCACATACTAATGGTCAAACTGAGATTTTCAACAAGTGGCTGAAGGGCTATCTCCAAAATTATGTATCTGGCCAACAAAAGGCATGGGTTAAGTGGTTGCATCTTTGGGAACACAGCTACAACACCACTTTCCGCATGTCCATTTGTATGAAGCCATTTAAAGCACTATAGGAGGATTATGCCCCAACATTTGAAAATTGAATATTTGGGGATATACATGCCCCTTTGTTTAAAGACTAGATTCGTGATAGCCAAAATATATTACAAGTCCTTAGGGATAACCTACAAATGGCTCAAAATATAAAAAGAAAGTCTATGCAGACAGGCACAAGGTGGAGTGAATTTTTTAGGTGGGGGACATGGTATACCATTGTCATCAACCCCATTCGCATTCATCGTTCAAAACAAAGGGGGTGTAAAAGTTGAAACTCAGGTTATATGGGCCATACATAATCATAAGGTGAGTAGGAGAAGTGGCCTATGAACTTACACTTTGTGAAGGATGTAAAATTCATAACGTATTTCATGTATCATTCTTCAAGAATTCCTTCACGAAGTAAGTAGGCACCTTCACTAAACTCCCTCCCTTGGATAAGGAAGATGAGATAATCTTGGCTCCGGAGTGAATCCTAGAAAGAAGGGAATGGATGTTGAGGAACATAATTATGAGAGACTATCTAGTTAAATTGAAGGACCTACCTATTGAGGATAGTACATGGAAAGGTGAATAAGTGCTCAACCACCTAGAGTTGAATTTTCTTGAGTACAAGCAAACTCAGGCGAGGAGGACTATAATGTCCCCAACTACATCGGAGAAATAAGATGGGTTATTCTAGCCTAATAAGTTCCCGTAGGCTAAGGTGCGAGAAATTTTTGATAAGGAAACATGATTCACCTAGGAAAAGATTATAATTTCATAAGGGATGAAAAGGGGGACATATCCTAGGCTAATGAAAATTCATTTTAATTTTATAAAGTGGAAATCTCCTAAAGTGGTTTAATAAAAATTAAAGGGGTAAAATTATGGCAAAAATCACCACTCAATTATAGAAAGAGAATAATGAGGAGTCTCTCCTCATTCTATGACTTGTATTTTGAGAAAGATAGCACTTGAGGAGACTTTTGAGAGAATAATAGGGCCTGAGACATGCTAGCTACAATTACTACTTCGATGTTGAAATTAGACACCCTAGTTGGTCCAAAGAGTGAAATCTCTTAGATTTCACTAGTATGACTTCATGGAGAAAAATATTTGCTCGAGATATTGAGTTTGGAGAGTTTTTATCAGTTGACTTTATTTCCTAAAATTGTGTTTTCTATATACCTTGTCACAGGTAGAGGTACAAGCTAAAGTACTATTGACGGTGCTGGACCCATCAACATTTAGGGGATCACCCTGGTATGAAGTCCCAACTAGGCCTCACACCATTCGATGTGGGATTCCCATCCATTATGATGGCTCTGTTTCCATTATCTTAAAGTTTTTACTTAGCTCTTGCTTGTCAACACAGGAGAGTCATCTGCTTTGTCTTTGAGTAGTGAGGTTTGGGTGCCTAGTGATTGCAAGTGTTACTTGCATCAATAGTTCTTCACTGTAGAGGGAGAGGGTGGGAGTGAGTCGCATGTTGGATGGGAGGAAGTCCCAACTCTGTTAGGAACACACCACACAATAGGACATGAATAGTTTCCGAAAGAGCAGGCTACACGGATGCGGCAATCACAACACACAAGGAAAGATAACATGTATAACACACAATAGAGGAGTCTGTGTGAATGCAATGATTGTTGTAGTAAGTTTATGGGAAAGGTCTGTCAGATGTCTAGGGAGGTAAGCAACACGGGAAAGACAACTTTAACAACTCATACAACACATTTTCATTAATATATATGTATTACAGAAATTTAATGAGTTCAACTGTTAAACACAGTTTAAAGAAACATGCATTACAAGTGTTCAAGATAAATCTTACAATAGTTACAATACATGTGTGAAAATGTGTTGGCCTATTAGCAGGGTTCTGAATTAAGAAAAAGTTCCAAGACACATCATTACACCATACATCACTAACCTTGTGGGCGGGGCATTGGAGCCACTACTTACTCCTCAAAGAAAGATTATAGACTCTCAAGGCTATGTGGGAGGAGTCAAGGTGAAAAGTCCTTTGCATGTAAAAATGAGGGGGTATTTATAGCCAAGTGTGAAATTGACCCTTGTGGTTGTTCAACTTCCCTCGTGACAGTTCGACTTCTATGACCTTTCAACTTTACATGGGTCTTAATATTGCAAGTGGGTCTCTTGGACATCCACATTACATTACATTGATTGATAGTATGGTCCACAATAGAGATGTGGATGACATGACTCATGACAAGACTCAACATGACAGTGCTGGGATGTTTGTGATGTTATTGGTGCATGTCGAGTTGCAGTGCTATTGAGTGAGAGATGTCCTCATGGCATGTTACAACTTCACCTCCACATGGAATGGTGCATGGAGTGTTTGATGGTCATTGGTTCGCTTGATGTCGCATTGGCACATTGCTTCTTTGATCATAATAGTTCATGCCAAACATGTTTGTTCATTTGCGAAAATACATGTATGTCCATTCTTCTCTTCGCGAACTCACGGTCATTTATCCATGAACACATCTTCACATGTTCGTCTGACCATCCATCCATCCATGAACACATCCTTACATGGTCTTCCATCAATGAACACATCTTTCATGATTCATTGTTTGTTCATTCAAGACCAAGTGCTCTTGCATGTTCTCTCCTTTTTCATCCCATCTGTCACTGCATCACGTTTGTGCATGTATCTATATCTACTGTCACTCATGACGAGATGACATCAAATTCATAAATCTCCAAGTCTAACATGATGCATGGTTGCTTCAGATGCAGGTGACTGGGAGAGTAGACAAGGTTAGCTAGGATGCGAGTTCCGGGCACTGCTGGTGAAAACTACACAGGATTCACTGGGAGATGGAGTTGGGCATGTTGGTCTGGCAGTGACTGTCCAAGGGGTCTGGCTCGGTAGGTGGACAAATCTGTGCAAATTTTGAGAGGAGTAGTCTGAGATGATGGGAGGCCAGGTAGATAAGGACTGGATAGTTTTTGAGAGGACTAGTGTCAGCCTGCAACGAAACTGACATGCAAGCTCTTTGAAATTTTTGATGGCAGTAGGCAGCGGGACACTAGTTGAAGAAACTACACAATTCTTAGAAGGGACTAGCAACAAGCAGCACAACATTGGCGGGAAAAACTGTGCAAATTCTGGGTGGCTAGCCTGCTGACCACCTCTACATAGTTTCTCTACTTAGTGGACTACTGAGTAGCATAGGCCTTTCTTGAGAAAGCTGCAAAGTTTTTTGAGGGAACAGTTGCTCAGATAGCAAGTGACTGATTGGGAAAACTATGCAATTTCTAGGGGAAGACAAGGACAGACACTTAGTGTATGTCTAGCCTGTTTGCACAATTTCCTCAATCAGTGGAGTGGGTATGGTCAGTAGCCTCTGGGAAATTTTTGGTGGGAGCTGGTTGAGTCAATGAGGGATGAAGTTCTAGCTGCGGGAGGGTGGTCCGGTCCTTAGAACTTCAATAAAATTACTAAGTGTTTGAGTGCAAAAAATGATGCATACGTGATCTTGCAAACACATACTCTCATGACTTGATGACACGACATGCCAAAACATCAAGACACACATGCTCAACATTACTAACCAACATTGCGAGCGACAAGTGCGACGTGTGTGATTGATCATTGGGCAACCGTAACTACACTTGTGCAACAGTGTATATGACTCCGTGTGTGAACACAACATGTGTTTACATAGCGAATAGAAGATGTACACACGGAGTGAAGACCTTGTGTATGACCAGAACGTGGTCGCAAGAGAGACATAGTTATCAACATGCAACATTGGTTTGTTGAATGGGCAAAAAAGATAGGTGTGTAGACTCGTACAAGCTCATGGGGTGAAATCGAGTGCATGCAAACATTAAGTAAGGTTCTCGAAGGAGGCTCCGAAATTGGATGCGAGCCAAAAATTTTGATGGTGTTGCAATTGCTACAACACTTGGTAACACACTCGTAGAACTCTAGCTTCTTTGTTTTGGTTAATTGACAACACATGGCCTTGGTCTTTCTGGGAGTATTGAATCATTTTGCGGGTCAATTTGGCTTCCCTAGTTACCCCATCAAAAGGCACGGTTCACCATTTTCCAATTTAGTCGAACACAACAAAAATTTCAGCTTAATCACAATGTTTCGAAATCGGGAAGGGTAGTTTGGCTCGTGCGTTGAATAATTTTCAAAGTATAAGATTTTCATCTCTAGTATTTCTCTACTGCTAGTAGGCCTGGACAGTACCCCAGTGGAGTCTCATAGGAAGACACACATTTCTCCACTGCCAGCAAGCCTGGTCAGTGCCTCGGTGGAGTTGCATGCTTCACCTCTCTGCTCAAGAAGCCTTTCTCTTCTTTCACCTTTTTATTTTCTTAAGAGGATTGAGTATAGGCACTTATTTGTTTTTGGATGGAAGAGGGATCCTGAATTATTGAGAGTAGAAGAGGTTGTTCCTTTAGAGAAGCATGTAAGACCTCTAACATAGGTTTGCTCATTTAGACATTTCCCTTTCTTCGTTTCTACTAGTTGGATGAGCATGAAAACACAAAGAAGAAAACTGAGTACAAGCATGGGGCTTCCTAGAGTCGACACAAGTTCATGGTTGGACCAAATTTCCCCTTGCAGACAGCTCGTATTTTCCTTCAAGACTTCATTGGCCAAAGGTTACAACCAAGCATAGAGAAGGCAGATGCAAGATTGGCCAAGTGTTGCAGTGTCACAAGTCTCTCAGATTTTATCCACATACTCATTCAAAAGCTAGAACTTAGTAGTTGGAAACACTTATTTATGGAAACAAAAATAGTAATGTATCATGCAAAAAAAACAAAACGTAAACAAAAATAGTAAGCAGAACGAACAAACAAAACATGAATAGTGAGCAAATAAAACAAAACTAAAACAACAAGTATTAAACAGACTATGTACATGGCATGGGGTGTGGCCCAACCTACTGAAAGTAATGCTTGAGAACTTGGCCATTGATAGGAAGGTTGTTAATCCTCCCATCAAGTGATTACAGATGGTACATGTGTGGGCCAAGCTTATCATGGACCAGTATAAGACTATCAGGTTCTGCTACCGGAACCTGGTGGTATCCTAAATGACCTTTAGGTGAAGACGACACTACTACTTCAAATACTACATGCAACATAGGCTCTGATGATGACACTGCGTAGTTGTTTTTATTTCAGGAATGGTTCAAGTTTTTGAAATGAATGCATAAGTAGATTTCCCCAGATTTATTATGTACATAACTTAAATTAGAAACCCATGTATTGTGACGAACTTTGTAAGTAATCGGAACATCCAACAACTTAGTCAATTCTTTCTATATAAGGGGTTCAAGAGACATCTTTGTTTTACCCAGTTATTGCTTCAGTGGCTTAGCTACTCCTTTGCTTAGAATCTTGTGTTGGATTATTCACATGTCATATGTACTCAGGTCATCATATGCCCACGAGAACACATCCCAGTACTGTTTGATCAAGTAGACAAAGGCTTTCCACTGCTGCGGTGTGCAATACACATCAAGACTGACTATCTTCGTATCGTGATTGGTTCCTAGGTTGCTATGTTTGTTTGTAGTGGTGGACCTATGGGTTCTACTATTTTTTGGCCCTTGATAGTGCTTCTGCAAGTCATAGAGCTTGTTAAGAGAAACCACACCCTTGAGAATGGGGTTACCTTTCTTGCCATCAGTTGTAGTTTGTAGGGGCTGCTCATGCTCATCTTCATCAGCTGTTGTGTCCTTGAAAGCATCAACATTGTTCATGGAGTGCAGTATCTATTGAACATCACCAAAAATGCATAGCTCAGTTATGTTATCATAGATAGAAGGCTTATACAAAATTTCAATAGTACATCTGTCCCCAAGTAGTGTCATGCTAGCAATTGTGTTTTCCAAAGCATTAGTAGTTGCAACATGCGTTCTTGGCACAAAAATGATATTAAATGCTTGGAAGTTAGAGATTAGTCACCATACCTCTAGCTAGTAACTTTTGAGACAAGGTGACAAATAGTGAATGGTGTTATGTACCTGTCATACCACTATTTCTAAATCACCTACCAGTTTGAGTGTGACCATGTTAAGGCTAATGGATTTTTTTGCAAGCCCAATAAGAGTGCTTTGTACTCACCAACTTTGTTTGTGCACTCAAACTCCAAGTGGCTTGAAATCATGTGTTTTCTATTGTTTGGTTCAACCAAGATACACCCAGCCCCTGAGCTGTCATGTGTCTTTGATCCGTCAAAATACATGGTCCACAACTCATTTGTACACTGACTGTTTGACGCACTTGCACTGCTACTACTAGTAATGTTACACTGTACTATACACGTTTCATTTCTTTTAGTTGGGAAAGGAAGGAGACCCAACTACATCTGTGGTGGGGTTGGAGCTAGCTATGTAGGATAACACCCCAATGTTTTTTCTAGGAGACAGTTACCAAACATGTGTTCTACGAAGGCCAACGAATCATTCTCACCATTGAGTGGAATGACATTATGCTTCATATAACTCTTGGATATCACTCAATTTGAATTCTTTTTCCTTTATATGGAAGCCACATGTGTGACTAGTCCATAGCAAAATATTCGTTCAGCTTGCTGGACCAGTCTCTGCTGAATAGTAAACTGTATGCTTCCAGTATGTCCACAACAACAATGTTGATGCATTGGTGGACTCAACCATCATGAGATAGTTAGATGATCACATCTTGGAGCTCACCTGTGGCTAGTACAGGTGTATAGTCAAGCTGGATGATTTGCATGGATGTCTTGCTCCATTGTGGATTGACCTTTTTAGCAATGGAGAGTGACACGATGTTGGTTGGTGCACCTGAATCAACCAAATAGTTGTGAACATTAAAATTGAAAATTGAAAATTAGAGAAGGAATGAAGGGCAACCTGATTTTTCTTCTTCCATTCGGAGTGTGTTTAGAAAAGTCGAAAGTGATTTGGGAGGTGTGCTTGCTCTCTTGCAGGTAGAGGTTGTGTTGTCCATCGTTGTATGTCCCAATCCATGCAACAGGACATCTCGCTGACTATGGATCTTAGCTATCTCGAAAAAAATAATGTTCACGTGTGTTTTCTTCATGTCATCCAAAATGTTGTAGTCCAGAGGGGGTAAACTCACCAAGGTGTCTGGGGTATGACTGATGTTGATGTTGTCCAGTGGAGTATTCTGCAGTTTGTTGCTCATGGATGTACTCATGTCCGCTGCTGTCTTCCTAGGCTCAATTTGCATTTTCTACTTTAGGACTGCTAGTGGGTCAACCTTCCTCCTCAGCACTTTAACCTTTTCTTGCATTTCCCCAAGTATGGGGGGAGCCCCTTTACTTCCAAGATTATAACGGGCATCCTTCTTTTGGGGCTTCTTCTCGGTGTTTATCTTCAGCCCTGCCTGTGAGCATTGATACATGTTAACCACATGCCCATAACTTGATGGCTCACCAAGTGCAACATATTCATCATTATACACATCTCGTGGCTATTCCTGCATATTGTTTTCTAGTTTGAGTATGTGACTGTGTACCGAGTTTGGAAATATCTTCCAGTACGAATAGGAATTCTCTGGGTGACGAACTTCGTGAAATGAACAAAACTAAGGATTTTTGCATCGATTGAGTTGGAACACAGAGCTTTACGTAGTTTGGGTTAGGAGATAGTTGTTGCCTGATGATATATTTCCTTGTCTCTGCCTGGGCGGATGGTTATTCGCAAAAGTGTTTGTCTTCCACTGTTTGAGCTCAGAAACTTGTGTTGTCAAGTTCTTCAAGAGGCGAGCGAGGGTTTTTATATCACTTATCTCTTCGTCTCTACCCTTACTCATTGTCACTTGGGAATTCTTGATCATGTCTTTAGAGCCTTTTGTTGGTTCATCATATTTGATGACTCCAATACCACACAGGTCTTTTTCAACAACGATTACATCTTCGCAGTTTTCTAGTAGTGTTGGATTCATAGCTCACTTGACGAACTATGCAATGTTGGTCAACAGTGTGGATGTGTAGTAGTCAACGGTGATGGATTCATGAGGTCTTGTGTCCACTGAAAACATGTTTAAGATGCACAAAATCCTCTTATTGAAGTCTTTGACCTTTTATTTTCCCTCCATGTTTAAGCTTCCTAACTCTTTAAGTAGCATGGCCTCGGTCTTGTCATCATCAAATTTCTCAAGAAACATACATTTGAATGTAACCCAATTCTATATGGAGTTGACCGAAAGCTTGTGATACCATGTTGTGGCATGACCATCTAAGGTACATGGGAACAATCTACATGCTACATGATCATGTCGTACCTCAGGGGTCTACAGCTAAAAGTAGAAGTTGTCCAGATGGTCTTCTTCCTTCACTATACTGTCAGGATCGAAATTGATGTTCATTCTCTCCGCTCACCTTGGCATCTTGTGTAAATCACCAGGGAGAGCCAATGGTCCGTGTGTTATTCATTCCAAATTTTGGTCAACCATGTCTTCTTCTTCTTCATCCTCCTCCTCTTCTTCTGAATCTAACAGTTCCAGCTCTAAATCTATTGGTTTGTCTCCACATCTACCTCCTCCATTGTCTTCCCCTTTGCCTCATGTACCAAAGTCTGAGCCCAAGATTACGGGAGTGTCTCTTTCTCCCTGTTGGAAGATTGGAATCTTCTCTGCATCT
Organism: Pinus taeda; assembly: GCA_000404065.3. Classification (NCBI taxonomy): domain Eukaryota; kingdom Viridiplantae; phylum Streptophyta; class Pinopsida; order Pinales; family Pinaceae; genus Pinus; species Pinus taeda. The sequence continues at coordinate 11,660 of APFE030813335.1, read as the reverse complement.
TCAACAGCTTCTACCAGACCTTCAAGTGTGGCAAGAACTGCTTCTTCCACGCTTCCTTTATCTGTATGGAATATTTTGTATGCATGGGATCAATCTGATTACTTTCACAAATAGGCGGGTGATGGGACGGATGGAACGAAGGTGATGATATGGAATTTTGTGTTTAGTCTTGGGAATTGAGAAGTAAAAAATTGCAAAGTTGTGCATAGGTGAGAGGGAATATGAGTTACTTCCTTAACCATATGGTTGATGAGTGAGTGGGAGAGGATGTTCATCCATAAACAATTGGCAACCCTCCTTCTAGTGACATGTTTGTTGACGATGTTGGACCCACCAACATTCAGGGGATCACCTTGGTATGAATTCCCAACTAGACCTCACACCATTTCATGTGGGAGTCCCATCCGGTATGATGGCCTCATTGCCATTATCTTAAAGATTTGCCTCAGCTCTTGCTTGTCAGCATAGGAGAGTGGTCTGGTTTTCCTTTAAGTAGTCAAGTTTGTGTGCCTTGTGATTGCTATTGTTACTTGTGTCAATGGTTATTTCAATGTAGAGGGAGAGGGTGGGAGTGAGTCCCAAGTCAAATGGGAGGAATCCCTAACTCTGTTTAGAACACACAACACAACAGAACATGCGTAACTTCTAGAAGAGCAATCCACATGGCTGTGATAGTCACAAGACACAAGGAAAATAACACGTACAACACATAAGGGAGGAGTCCACATGAGTGCAACGGTTGTTATAAAAAGTTTACATGAAAGATCTGTTTGATGTCCAAGGAGGTAATCAACATGGGAAAGACATTGTTAATAGCTCATACAACACATTTTCATTATTATATATGTATTACAACAATTAAATGAGTTCAAGTGTTAAAAAAATGTTAAAGCAACATGCATTACAAGTGTTCAAGATCAGTCTTATAATAGTTACAATATATGTGTGAAAATGTGTTTGCCTGTTAGCAGGCTTTTGAATTAAGAGAAAGTTCCAAGACACATCATTACACCATACATCACTAACCTTTTGGGTGGGGTGATGGAGCCACTACTTACTCCTCAAAGAAAATATTACAGACTCTCAAGGTTATGTGGGAGGAGCAGAGGTGAAAAGTCCTTTTCATGTACAAATGATGAAGTATTTATAGCCAAGGCTGACACTGACCCTTGTGGCTATTCAACTTCCCTAATGAATGTTTGACTTCTATGACCTTTCAACTTTACATGACTCTTGATATGACAAGTGGGTCTCTTGTAATTCCAAGTTACATTACATTGATTGACAGTATTTCCCTTAGTAGAGATGTGGATGACATAACTCATGAAAAGACTTGACATGACAATGCTAGGACGTTCGTGCTACTGTTGGTGCATGTCCAGCTGCAGTGCTCCTGAGTGATAGATGTCCTCATGGTGTGTCACAACATCACCTCCGCATGGCAAGGTGCACGGAGGCTTCGATGGTCGTTGGTTCCCTTGATGTCAGGTTCGAACGTTGCTTCCTTGCTCGTACTTGGTCATGTCATACATGTTTGTTAATTTACGAAAATGTGCATCCATTTGTTCTTTTGTTTGCGAAATCATGGTCATTCATCCATGAACACATATTCGCATGTTCGTCTGACCATCCGTCCATCCGTGAACAAATCCTTGCACGGTCGTCTATCCTTGCACACATCTTGAATGGGTCATTTATTTGTTCATTTGAGACTAAGTTCTCTTGCATGTTCTCTCCTTTGTCATCCCATCTATCATCGCATCACACTTTGTGCATGTATCTATATCTGCAGTCACTCATGATGAGACGACATCAAATTCATAAATTCCCTAGTCTAACATGATGCATAGTCACTTCAGATGCAGGTGACTAGGAGAGCGAACAATGTTTGCTGGGATGTGGGTTCCGGGTATTGTTGGTGAAAATTATGTAGGAAGCACTGGGAGATGGAGTTAGGCATGTTGGTCTACCAAGGGTTTTCTGTGGGTTTTGGCTCGGCTGGCGGACAAATCTTCACAAATTTCAGGACGAGCAATCCGGTTTGCTAGGAGGCTGGGCTGATAAGGACTGTGCAGTTATTGAGAGGAGTAGTGTCGAGCAACAAGGTAATTAACAGGAAGGCTCTTCGCAATTTTTTATGGGAGTAGGAAGTGGGACACTGGTTAGAGAAACTACGCAATTCTTGGAAGGGACCGGTAATGGGTAGTGGGGCACTAGTGGGAAAGATTGCGCAAATGCTGGGAGGTTGGCCGACTGACCACCTCTGTGAAATTTCTGAGTTGAGCAGACTACTGGGTAGTAGAGGCCTTGCTCTCGAAAACTGCACGGTTTTCTGAGGGAATAGTCAGCCAGCTAGTAGGTGAATGACTGGGAAAACTGCACAATTTTCATGGGGAGTCAGGAATGGACACTTAGTGTTTGTCTCTCCTGCCTGTGCAATTTCATTAGTCAGTAGAGAAGGCATGGTCAATATCCTCTGCACAATTTTTGGTGGGATCCGGTTGAGTCGATGATGGATGAAGGTCTCGCTGTGAGAGGGTAGTCTAGTCATTACAACTTCAGCAAAATGACTAAGCGTGTGAGTGAGTGAAATGATGCATACATGATCTTGCAAACACACACTCTCATGAATTGACAATAGGATGTCCCAAAAAATCAAAACACACATGCTCAACATGATTAACTGACAGTGCGAGTGACAAGCACAATGTCTATGATTGATCGTTGGATGACCATGATGACACTTGTGTGACAGTGCATACGACTTTGTGTGTGAATGTGATGGGTGTTTACATAGTGAATACAAGACGTACACACAAAGCGAAGGCCTTATGTACGACCAGAACATGGTCACAAGTGAGACATCATTATCAACATGCAACATTGGTCTATTGAACAGTCAAGCAAGGTAGGTGTGCAGACTCATACGAGCACACGGGGTGAACCTGACTACATGCAAACATCAAGTAAGATTCTCAAAGGAGGTTCTGAAATTGAATGCAGGCCCAAGTTTCTGAGGGTGTTGCAGCTACTACAACAAGTACTTGAGAACAATTTGGCCCTTGAAGAGGGTTTGCGCTATGTCAAAATTTTACTAGGTCAAAATGGTCATATATGGAGTCACCATGATTGATTTTTTCTAATAAAAAGAGGATCAAGCTCCTTCCTTGCTAACTGGATCAAATTTTTCTTGCTGAAGAGATGGGTTGCCTTCGTTATGGAGCTCAAAATCATCCATATATTTATTATTGGCTTTGTTGACTTGTGGTGGTCGAGTTTAGGGTGTTTAAGGGCCATTTTCCTTAGCATAATAGAGGTTGTTTCTTTCCCTTGTCTATTGTATGCACTGTACCATATTAGTATCATTATTTGAGGCCAAGTTGGGGTCCCTTTGCTAGATGTGTTACCCACAAAACTGAAGACTGAGCGATATTCTTGGTTTTTGGTCATATCAATCAATTCCATAAGCTGAATATAAATATTCCAATGAAAAAAGAGACATATTAGGTTGTTGTGCATACATATCAGTCTCTAAAGGAAGTATTGTAATGTATTTTGACTATAGCAGAGGGTTAAGTATAATAAATGGAGAGGTCAAATTTAGCCAATCATATTTATGATATATATTTCAAGATTGACTCCTCAACTAAATATTCATTGCAATACTTGGCACCAGGTTCCTATATTAATTCCATTGTCATGAATTTATTTTATTGAGTTCAATATGATTATTATACCACCTCCATTTTGTCAAAGTTATAATATTTATTAGTAAACCTTATCATTTTTTAGTATTGCATGGAATATAAATTATTGCTCTAAAGTAGGTTTCTCTGTATTTATGCCACCATATGTTTATACTAAATACCCAAAAATATATTATACTTACAGTAGTATGCTCATGATGTGCTTGATAAATTTTCTCACTAAAACATGGCATTAAAACTCAAAAAAATTATTGGTCATTATGAAGTATTTCCTAGTGGGAATTTTATAGTAAGTGTGAATGACAAGGAATTGAGAGTGCATTGAGGGGATTGGTAGAGTGATTCCAATTGTGGCCATGAGACCAAGAAGGGCCAATTCATTATAAATCAGGCCAATATGTTTTATGTAAATTATTTGTTAATAGGAGAGCACTCTCTTTCACATGATTTAGTAGTTTTAGTGTCCTTGTTCATTTTTGCAACAACGATCTATTTATGAGCTATCTCTAATTAATTTTAATCAATGTTGATGTAGGTTGGGCAACATTAAGCTTAGGAGGGATTAAGAGATTTCCAAGTCAAAATGAATCTCAGGAGGAAGAAAACTTTAGAGGAGCAACGTAGGAAACATAATACACAAAGGAGCTCAAAACCCTTCCATTCACAACAAATGAAGAGTAAATGTTGATTATTGATCAATGAGTCAGATCAGCAATCCAACTTAGTTAGATAATGAGTGCAGTGGAAGCATGATGGTTCAATAGGGATTTTGAAGGATAAAGGAAGATTTGGAGTTGGATTTTTGTGTTAAAAACACGAAAATAGAAGGAAAAGGCTAAGATTTAGTTTTAAAACCTACAGGAGTATGTCACATAAAAAAGAGTGAGAATATAGAAAGTGAATTCCATCACAAGAATTCTTGTCAAAGAACAAATTCCTTGAAAGAATCTATCCCAAACATTTATAAATGAGTTTGTGTTCCAGAATATTAGGGCCCAGAGCCCAGGGACAACAATTTAAGGAAGTTTGCATGCAACAATTAACAGATAAATTCATGTCGCAAAATTCAATGTAGAAGAGAATTTCATGTTGTGAGCATGACATGGAAGGTGTTGGGATGACATGGAAAGAGTTGGGGTGATGTGTCAAGTATAAGCATACTTTCTAAGGGATAGGGTGATGAAGTTGTTGAGTTATGGGAATAATCCTATCTCAAAATGTAAATCCCATAAGTTTCTAAGTATGACTCATTTCTAAAGTGGCATGGTCATCCTTTAACAGATATTAGGGTCATCAGTTTATAGGAAATATCCCCATCCTAGATTCAGCTTCACCAAAAGTTTTAAATAAAGGATTAAAGAAGTACTTTCCAAAGGGCTAAGGTCTAGGGACAACTAGTGATAGAGAGTTTTATGTTAAAAACAGGAGAATTTCTCATTCTGGTTTTTATATCCCAGGGATAAGCAACACCAAAGTAAACTGTCAAGGTATCGAGATTTAGTGTGAAGGTCGTAAATGAGGTTTATGAGAATTTTTTTACTAAGTCTCAAGTGCCTAATACTTACGAAAGGCAAGATTTAACCAACGTTAATTAAGAAAGAAAATATTAAGCCTAGTGATTGCTTAAAGAATCTCCATTCTGGTGTTGAGTCTCCCTGGAGATTTTTACCTATGTGTTTTTGTTTGCACTTGTATTAAGTGTTAGAGTTTAGGGTTTAAGTGTATTGGTTATATGTTGTGGTTGAAAGGAATTTAAAAACGAAGATTCAATAAGAGGCTTGTTAAAATACTGGGCCATAATAAAGAAAAGGGTAATTATTTTCTCCCCATGCTTCTATATGATATCACTATTCCTCAGTCATGATTCAAGGTATATGACATATGGATGGCCCATGCATGCATATTATATATATCATACTTCAATCTAGTGGTTTTATAAAGGGTTTTGTATCATATCCTTGTATCTCCTCCCACTTCATTTTAACATTATTCCTCATGGTTTTTCTATTACCTATTCCCATTCCATAGTCATGATTGAAATTTTATTAAAGGGAATTATTCTTCCATAGCTAAGTTAAGGAAAGAACCTACCCAATTTTGGAATTATGGGGATGTTGGTCAAAACTTGCTATCCCTACATCACTAGGTTCCATTTATAATCACTTAAAAAAAAATTGTGGAGCCAACGTTTCACATCCACGTATCTCACCTCAACCAATTTTTCCTCACATTCATGCTTATGGAACAACCTCTTCAAGGTCGTGACCAAGGCAAAGACTCATCCACATTGTTATGGGAAATTTTTCGTCTCTCTCACCCCATCCTACGCTCATATCTCATTCCCATGTTACTATTTCATGACCCTATATGAGGAAATAACAAGGACCATCCCATTAGGTAATGGGACACACTATCTCCATCAAGCATAACAACGCTAGGGATTTGGAGCGTTCCTTCTTCTAGCACCTTATATAAATAGACATATATATCAATTATATATATATATATATATAATATATATATATATTATTATATATATATATATAATATATAATATATATATATATCTATATATATATAGCACTCCCATATGGAATTACACAAAGAAAAAAACATTTCCATTAACAACACACCATTTAGTCAGCAATGTTGATATATCACTAGTAAAAATTTGCACATCCTCTCATGAGGCTATTAAGGAAATGTTAAGCATCAAATGTCACAACAATAGGCTATCAACACCTTCAATATTGAATACAATGTTAGCCATATAAGGATATGTCTTCATGATACTTCACAACTTTTAGCAGCTTTTGAAATGTTACTAACACTTAGATTTTTAGGTGGTTATCCCTCCTGAGTTACAGTGTTATCAGTAGAGGACTTAGACTAGCTCTCAAACTCTGAAACAACCATGACATTATATCAACCATAGCCATATCCATGATTCCCATAGTTATATCTAAGCATATGCATATATTCACACATATAAGGGTATGGATTTATTTACATCTACCTCAACAATAGAGATCCATTCACGCATAAGCCATTCATTTTAGAATTAACTAGTGATAACAGAGAATGCACCTCTATGTCACCATAGCCATGAATATGTATCTAATTATCAACAAAGAAGGGACACACATTCCTCTTAGTATATCATGCATCTTATCAACATCATCCATATGGAATCACACGAAGAATAAAAGCATTTCCAGTAGCAACACACCATTTAGTAAAAAATGTTGATATTTCACTAGTAACCATTCACACATCCTCTCATGCGGTTATTAAGGAAATGTTAAGCATCAAATCTCACAACATTAGGGCGTCAAGACATTCAATATTAAAGGAAAAAAGTACCTACATCAACAAGTCATTATATATTCATATTCATATAAATAAAAAACATCCATTGGGCACATGGTCATTAAAGTGTATCCTAGTTGTTATAGGCTACCAAGAAACCAACCAGCAATTCTCTAGTAATAGCACTCAAGGTTAATTCCATCATATCATTAGTAATTTTTATCATAAGCACATTAATAATTGATCACCCCTATTTTCATGATTGTTAAGTAATTCCTAATCAAAATACACATGAATAAGCATTCTTGATTATTGGTATAGACATTATTAACAATGACAATAAGAATTCACATTATATTCATACACACAATAATACATGTAGATAATTTATCTTGCATTTAAATGACTGGAAATTGATATTGGGACTTCAACTCTCCTCCCAACCATAGTCTAATCCACATTACAATATTTCTTGAAGATAGCCACCCCCAATCTGGATTTATAGGCGAAGAAAGGAAGTGCTAAATAGATATTCACACTAGCCATATGTGCATTCGAATAGGAATCAAGATCACTTTCTTTACCTACCACTCTTCCACTTTCGTGAGTTATACCTATTTCTTGGTCTTTTTCTTCCTCTTGCACAATGATTTCTCCTCTTTTTCCTTCTCCCCTTCTTTCAACCTCTCCCACACTCTAGCCAACACTCCTCTTTCTCAAGTTCCCTATTGACATAGTATTCTCTAATGGCCTGTTTGACCAAGGCTTAGTAGGTCATGGAAATGGATTTCAGGTAGTTGTTTCTCTCAGCACCCATACACTTCCTTTATGCTTTTGTGCAATCACTCCCCTTTCAAACAACATCGCATGGTCAAGCTTTATTTCCTAGTAATTTGTGCCTATTGTCTCCCTTATCAATTGTGTCCCCCATATACATGCGTGAATGCATGCATGTAGTATTTTAAACAAGAAGTAATTTAGTTGGGTTTAAATGTAGACTTAAACCCTTCAAGAAATCTTGCCCTTCACCTCCATAGCGTCTAAATTTGTGTCCCTCTTAACCCATTCATATGATAAAATTTAATATATTTTAAGTGTGTTTACAATTCATAACATTGTTTATAAGATGGGTTAACAAGAGGGGTTGTCACAAACCCCTCCCTCTCAGAGGAACATCATCATTAGTCTTTTGCTTCTAGAAACAAACTTTTTTTTACTAGTGATCCTTATAAACATATCTCATTACAATTACATTTAGTACCTTTAATTTTCAAAGTTGCTTTCCCAATAAAATTAATGGGTATGACACCCTATTAAACCAATCATTTTCTTAGTGGCTACTTATATTTCATGGTGATTCTTGCTATTCCTTTGTCCATCTGGATAATTTTTCATTTGGAGTGTTACTCACCTCCAATGTCCAATGTTGTTTTCCACTTCAATTAGTTTCATTTCTTCAAATAGTCTTAGCTCATTGCTTCCTAGGAGACACCCCAATGTATCCCTGATCCCAATCAACATGTTCATGCCTTATTAAAACAAATTTATTTTCATGTCCCAATATCCCCTTATCTATTTCCTAGTCCCTTGAATGACTTATTTAATCTTCCTTGCATAGGAGGAATTATAATAGCCATGGTAATACTCTTCCTTAAACTTGCCATTGCATACTTCATGGCAAATTAGTAGATAATATTGGGTTTTTTTCCCACCAAAATGGCCCTTCTCTTGAAGTATTCATCTCTAGTGTGCTACTACTCTTTGGCCTATAGTAAGCCTCATATGCTCGTGTTAGTAGTTCCATGATATTCCTTCATTCTGAGCACATAAATTTTCATGAGATTCATCATAAGGAAATTTTCAACAATTTTCAAATCACATTTCTATCAACAATGTTATTCATGAGATGAAATCTATAGTTTTAGTTCATTTCATATAAAAAAAAATAAAAATCATATTAGCTAATAAATTCAAGTTAGTGCAAATAATTTTTTTTATGGTTAACTATGTGAGTGTTTCTCAACCCTAAGGAAAGTACTCAATGTAACTCATGATAATTGTTAGCTTTCTTTTTCAAGTTCATCTCATCTAAATGTTTTCTTAGCCCCCAAGGAATATAATTTAGAATAACACCATGTGGTGTTTAGTCTTCATCTTTAATTCAATTCACCATGTGTTTATCAACCACAAGGCAAACAATTAGTAATGTTCCATGCAATCTTTAGTCTACTTTGTCTGCAAATCTAGCCATCTAGGTGGTTTCCCAGCCCTTCACTCACATATAATAATAAACCCAATTTCTTAGGCGTTCTCAACATCTTGAAACTATTACACCATAGTCACTTTTTAATCCAACAACAAAACAAAACAACGGCTCATGTAGAGCACATATAATCTTATTTTGGTCTTGGGGAGAGAGATATGTACAAATAGGAAAGGAGGTTTTTTAGCTACATTACTTTTTTAGGAATAAGAGCAAACTTGCCAACAATTTCTCAGTTATTCTCACACCAACATTTTCAACCACCCCCCAAGGAAAAATTAGGTGTTATCAACCCACTAACCCTATGTTACCTCAACCTCCTAGTAGGCTCTCAATGAACATATTCTTTAGTGGTTCTATTATTTCTAGAAACAATCCATAGCCCAAGTGATTCTTAGCTAGCAAGTAACATTATTTTATTATCTTAGCTACCACTTGAGTGTCCCTACTCCATTGAACTCTCTTCTAGAATCAACATGACACTCAATGGTGTACATGCCCAATCCTTTGACCAAGTATTCCAGTTAGTAGTTAATATAATTCCTGTCACCACCATCAACATTTACTTGTGAGAGACATAATATACACATGTGCACTTGAATGCCATAATCACATGATAATGAAATAATTAAAAACAAGAGTTCCACTTTTGCAATAGATTCTCGTACAATAGGAGATCTCATTGGATAGCCTCATTATGTTACCCTAGACATGTCATTTGTATATTCATCACATTTTATAAGCATATCCAACCATCCTTCCATAAGAATGATTCCTTAAAACCACATGTCAAATACAATGACATTACATACATTCATTTAATCATCAACACATTCATGAACATAACCAATATTCATAGATGTAAAATAAAATCAAGGTTAAGAGAACCTCATGTACCGATGCAAGACATGCATTTATTTAGAACAATAGTTTTCCAAAGTTGGCCCAAAGGAATTCTTCACATAGATTTCTTTATTTTACCATTTACCATGCTTCCATCACTAACACTATAAGTTGATATTCCTTTGTTTTCCAATACACAATAGTTTATTAGACTGAACATTTTTTTATTCATGTTGTTCACACACAATCATTTTTTATTTTGCATGTATTTTTCTTCATGCTCATTGCAATTCCCAAGAGCTTCACTATAACATAATTTTCAACAATGGCCTTTCCTTCCTGTTTTCCCAATGTACTCCATGTTTCCTAAAACCCATTTAATAACCTCACCATCTCATCCAATCATTGCAATTATAGTATTTATTTCCATACAATCCACACAGTCACAATTATTTTAAAGATAAGTAGCTTATCTTGGTACTATGATGTCTTTCAGCCAAAGGCCTATAGGACCAAATAATATCTTTTATTCCTTCTCTGAATTATAATACAGAGAATGCATACATATGTATCTCAACTACATAGACTTAAGGCTTCAGATTTTTCCCATTTCATGCCATTCTCATGGTAGTCTTGTGAATTTACATTAAATCCCATGGACCTAACCAACCCACTTGGCTATCACACCCTTCCTTCCTTCCTTCAACTACCCTTTTTATTCATGCATTGGGCTTCACTCAAATCTCATATATCCCATTGGGTTCCGCTCAGATCTTCCCTAGAGCTTCATTATTTACCTTCCTCACCCAACAAATTTCCAAAGACCCCAAAACACGAAAGGTAAGAATCAAGAAGAAAAACTAAGATCCATTAAATCTCATGACAACAACAAAATTAGAAACAACGCAACATGTCCATTCCTACAATCAACACTTAAAGCTACAAGGTGAAATAAGAAACCAACAACAAAAAATAAATCATGAAATGCTTCCACATCAACCAAATCCCACACGTTCCAATGTTTCCAATGGATTTTATGCCACCATAGGTATCCATAAATACTTAGACCAAGCCCTCTCCAAGGTTTCATGGCAAACTTTAAAATTGGTAGTGCTCCTCCAATTTCTCCAAGGAGGGATCCTTCAATCTTGATCTAAAGTCCTTGATGAAATGTCCCTCTTATCTCCCTCTCCTCCAACATTATACATTGTTGGTTCAAGCTCTTGAGAGCTCACACAAGCCACTCAAAGCTCACATGAGCCACTCCTCTATTGTTGTATTGATTCTTTCATTTACTTCCATATTCATCCACTTGTTAGTGGCTTCAATGCATAAGAATGTATAGCTACCACATAACCATGTTATATCAAGAATATTGCCCTATAGGTACAAAAACATCTCAAAATTATTATTAGTCACATGCATCAAACCCAAGGCACAATGTATATGTGTGTGTGTGTGTGTCTCAACATGTTCTCAAATATCATAAATTTCATAATCCTATATATCAGCATGTTTATAGTCATGGAAGGCATATA